>CAUYUJ010013658.1:284021-316457 GCA_963575745.1 Prorocentrum cordatum | reverse complement strand
CCCCAGGCCTCGTTGAACGGGCCCTCGATGCTTCGTCCATATCATCATCATCATCATCATCATCATCATCATCATCATCATCATCATCATCATCATCATCATCATCATCATCATCATCGTCGTCATCGTCATCGTCATCGTCATCGTCATCGTCATCGGCATCGGCATCGTCATCGTCATCATCACCATCATCATCATCATCATCATCATCATCATCATCATCATCATCGTTATTATCATTATTATCATTATCATCATCATCATCATCATCATCATCATCATCATCATCATCATCATCATCATCATCTCATCATCATCATCATCATCATAATCATCATCACCATCATCATCATCAGCATTTTCTTAATCATCATTATCAGCCTCCTCGGCCCGAATCCTTCCTGTTCAGGAGGGGAGGGTTTCGGTCGACCGAGACGGAGTGCGAGGCAGCATGCAGTAGCGCGCCCCATCAAATGTGGTGGGCCTTGCTGGCGTTCAGTTTGCTCATGCCCACTGTTGCTCCACAGCATCGCGTGCGGCTAATCCCGTACAGTGCGCAGGCGCTCCCGCTCAAGCGCGGGCTGGCTGAGATTCTTGAGACCGAGTACGCCCACGTCATCAGCTTGACAGGTACAGGGCTGACTCAGGGGAAGGCTTCGTTTGATTGCTCGTTGAAGGATCTGCGGGTCTCTATGAAAGGCTTCGACGTGTACCAGTGGCCTACTTCTGCTACTTAGTGGAAAGCACGTCGCGGACGACGGCAGGACCCAGCGCAGGGGACGACCATTTCCACAAGTTGCATGTTGGCGGTCAGTCAAAAATTCTTCTGTCGAGCTCGCTTCGTGCAATCGTGGCGCCCACCTGAGACGAGGAAAAGCACTACGTTTTTCTTGGCGTGGTCATTTTGACGTATGTTTCATCACAGTGTGTTCTTTAGTCCCTCGAGGACGAGATCGGGAGAAACATGCTATTGCGACTCACCTCGTGGATTGATCCTGAATTACGTGAGTTCCCGACTCGTTGTGCACCGATTGTGCTGATGGATGGCAACTTCCACGTGCGGCTTGAAAATATGAATCCGGAATGGCACAGGTATCGGGACCGAGATGCGGTTGGGCATTACAGAGTTGAGCCGGAGGACTTCAATGGCATTCAATACCGACGTTTGTTGAATCGGCATGGGACGGCTTTTGGCAGCGCGCAGTTCGAATCAGGATGTGGGCCCCCCTTTTTTAAGGGAGTCTCGTGCGAGGATTGACTGCATCGCCGTACCGCATGATGCTTTCCAGCTTGTTTCCAAGTGCCAGGTGTGGAGACGGATGGGGTACAAGCTGCAGGTGGCGGCCCAGGCTCCCACGCACGTGGGCCACGCGCCACTGGTTGTTGATCTATAACTTCCTAGCTGGCACTGGGTGGACCAGGCTCGTATGCGATGGGGTTACGACCGCATCCTCACAGCACGACGGACGGAATATGATATGTACTTTACTTTCATACAGAAGCTTGGCGATTGGGAGGCGGAGGTAGACAACGCACCTCTCATGCAGACGGCCTTCGAGCAGAATGACGCGGGCGGGGGCTGGCACTAGATGGGCGAGGTATTACGACGCGCGGGCGCGAATCTGTTCCGGCCCCCCCCGCCCAACTCGAGTGCTGCGGAGCCCAAGGATACGGGCAAAGCGGAACGGGAGTATCGTTAGTTGCGCGTGTTGCTTGCTGAGAGCCCTGAGGGTGAGGCCCGCCAGGCTTCAGGAGAAGCCTGCGAGAACTTAGGCTTGCGCACTCGGCGCTTGAAACGACGGGATGCGAGGCCGCGGCGGGAGGGGTGGGCTCGGGAACTCAGTCTTCCCATGCACGCCCGCGACAGTCGCATGGCGTGGCAGCTTTCTCGCCAGATCGCTGGGGCCCGTCTTGGACCTGAGCGACGACGATATAATGCTTTCGCCTCTGTGTCGCCTAATATGAGGGATTGGGATCAGCATGTGAGCTTCCCTGGCCCCGAAGGGGGGCATGTGGGGCTGTGATTGTATGCTCTGGGGCCGCTTCCGACGCTCGCCCTGTCGTGAAGTGGTCGCGTTCGCTGTCGCATGATCTTGTGCGCCGATCTAGCCAGTATGCCGCTCTTAGCAGTGGCGGAGGATTTCCCGCTCGCTCGACCTCTCCCCCTCCTCTCTCGAGCTTGTCCCTCCTCCTCAGATCGCGCCTGGAGCTCGCGCGACGAGCGATGGGCAGTTCCGCGGGCTTCTGCGCGGGCTTTTTAGGGGCGAGGCGCGAAGGCCGTGCCCGAATGGTCTGCGCCCCGCAAGTTATAGGTTCTTGCTCTCGCTCGCTGCCCCTCTCTCAAGCGAGAGCGGTCCGAATGGCGATCCGTGGGGCCAGCTCGTTTCCGAACGTCTGGAATGTGAGCCCGGGGTGTCGGGTCGGCAAGAATAGCGGACAGATCGCTGTAAAGGCGAGCGTCTGATTCATTTTTTAGATTTCGTAGATAACTCCTGCGTCGGCGCTGTTTCGAAGCGTGGGTCAGGCTACGCGACGCGTCGCAGTGTAGGTTATCGCGAGGGCAGGGGGCGGGGGCGTTATCCTGCAACGCGCGCTTGTGCGTTGGCAGTTGTCCGAACAGGCCTTGGGCTGGTTCACTGCGTTTTATGATCGGGCCAAGTGTCTCGCTCCGCTCTCGGCTCCGCGATCTGGGCCTTGAATGCGGAGGGCGCTGCGCTCGCGGTCGGTGGACGTAGGCGCGCCGTGACTTTGGTGCAGGCTGACTCGGGGGGGTGGAGTTTGTTCGCGTCGTGGCGCGGGGAGCTGCGATGGGGGCCAGTCTGCGCCCGATCGCTTCCCGCGAGCGTCTGGTCCTGCCGTGGGCGAGTGGGTCGAACAGACTCGCTTGGGGCAGAGGCGCCAGCTCTTTATGGTCGCGGACCCTTGTGTCCCGAACTGCCGTTGACGTTTCCTGCGGCGCGTGTGCCGACGATTCAGAGAGATCGGGGATTGTCGAAGGGGCCCAGGAGGCCGTGCGGAAGCTCGAAAACTGGGGCGACTCCTTGGCGCAGACCGTCGCGAACCCCTTGAATCTTGAACAGAATCGCGACGAGAAAGAGTCGATGTTTCGGCCGTGCGTGAGGGGGGGCTCGACCGAGATGAAGATGTCTTTTCCAGGGGATGCAGCTTCCTGGCGAGGCCGCGTTAGTGGCCCGACATCTAGTGGCTTATCGTCGGACGGACGGGTGAACATCTCACGAGTACGGGGGGGGGGGCAGAAGGTGGTGAGGAGAGGGTGGGCAGCGATGGGGCATTTCTGGGGGCGTGCAGGCATTGCGATGGAGATTTGAAGCGTTGTGTTTTTTTTTGGCTCGGCTTACTACTCGTGTCTTTCCGGGGGGAGGTGTGACTTCCAACCCAGCGATCAGATTGGCTTTTCTGTGCGAACTTATTGTCGTGTCCTGCTTGCTGATGTGGGGCGCGATTGTCGAGGAGTGCGACGACCGGAGTGCTCTCGTCATGTGCCCTGCCATGTCGAGCGAACAGGTGCGTTCCGACTTGGCGATCCCCGCGGCCGAGAACGCTTCGAGCTATCGGCGATCGGCGTGGGTCCAGCAAACAGTTCAACGCCCCCGAGATAATGTTGATTTTCTGGCTGCTCGCACTGGTCGTTATGGCGAGGGGCGCGGACAGATCACCTCCAGGGGAAAACCGACCCATTGCGCAAATCCGTGGTTCAAGCTTCGGGGCGGAGATCTTTCGGTCCCGGGAGGGATGGTGCCGCGATTTCGGGAAGCTCTTGACGGACGTGGGTGGTTTGGTCTTTTCGGATGCGTTTTTCGTCTTCGTCGACCTCCTCGCGATCTTCCCGGGCGACAGACCTCGGTTCCAGTTCCCGAACCTCAGCGCAGTGTCGCGAGCGGCCCTGGTGCGCATGTATGTGTGATCTTATCGGGAAAACGGGGTGCATGTGCACGTTTACATGTCATGCCCCCCGGCAACTTAAAGCGCAGTGCTCGTGCTTGGTGGAGACAGGCGGCAGTTCGTAATCCGCGTTCCTGGTGCAAGCGTTGTTTCTCCAGCGTGGGCACCGCCTGCCGGCGCCTTGGGGCTCGAGGGCGGAAGATTCCTCTGGGTTGCCGCGAGAGGGGGGGCTCGGCCATTTCGGGCCCGGCAAAACTTCCGGCCCCAGAGGCTTTCGAGTGTCGGTTTCTCTGTGCGTCTTCAGCCTTGCGCTGCCCGGATATTCGCTTAGATTTCGTGGGCGGTGCCTTCGTGCCGTTGCAGACCTGCGTCAAGGGTGGGCGAGCTGATGGCGCTGCCGTCGGCGACCCCAGCAGCCTTGCATCGCGCGGTGGGCTCCGCGAGCATGGGTCAGGACATGCGGGAGCTGGCCATCGGCGCGGCCAAGAGCGTTGCGGGCCTCGACGGGGCCAGCGTGGAGCTGCAGAGAGTGCCGAGTCAGGTGGCGATCGTGGGAGAGAAGCGCCCGTGCCTGGGGCCCATCAAGAAAGGGGCCAAGCAGTGCGAGGACGAGAAGCAAGCGGCGTCGTTATTAGAAAAACGGGTACCTGTCGTTCAATCACATGTTCGCGTATGGATCGAGCTGGTGAATGCCGTGAAGCTCGGGAAGTTCCAGGATCAGTAGCAGCAGCAGACAGGAGAGATCATTGTGATTCCAGACGCGGAGGGCAGAACGTTTGTGGCGGGCAGTGTCTCAGAGATGAGCCACATGACCATCTGAGAGGCCTCTCGGCTAATCCTGACGTTCTGCCTCCCCCGCTTTATGGTGCGTGCCAGAGATGTTTCGTGAGCGCGTGAGCTTCGTGGGATTTAAGTTTTCGACCGCTGGATTTTGCAACAGTGAGTGACATCTGGGTTTTGAAAAACCGCATTCTGTGGTCGCTTTGAGTGGGTGGTGGTTTGGAACCGGACCTCCCCCCGGGGTTCGGACCCCCCCCCATCCCAACTTCTCCTCTCTCTCTCTCTCTCTCTCTTTCTCCTCGAGCCGGCACCGGCGTCAGCGGCGGCTGGCGGCAGCGGCGCGGGTGCTGGTGGTGGTGGTAGTGGCGGTGGTGGTGGTGGTGGTGGTGGTAGGTGGTTTGTGGTTGTTGTGGTGGTGGTGAAGGGTTGTGGTGTTGGTAGTGGTGGTGGGTTGTTGTATTGGAGGTAGTGGTGGTGGTGAGCTGTTGTGGTGGTGGTGGTGGTGGCTGTGGTAGTGGTGGTTGTGTGGTGGTTTGGTGGTGGTGGTGGGTTGAGGTGGTGATTGTGGTGGTCGTGGTGGTGGCGGTGGTGTGGTGGTGGCGTGGTGGTCTGAGGTGGTGGTGGTGGTTGTGGTGGTGGTGGGCTGTGGTGTTGGTGGTGGTGCTGCTGCCGGCAGTGGTGGTGGTGGTGGTGGTGGTGGGTTGAGGTGGTGATGGTGGTGGTCGTGGTGGTGGCGGTGGTGGTGGTGGCGTGGTGGTTTTGGTGGTGGTGGTGGGCTGTGGTGTTGGTGGTGGTGGTGCTGCTGCTGGTAGTGGTGCTGGTGGTGGTGGTGGGTGGTTGGTTTTGGTGGGGTGGTGGTGGTGGTGGTTGTAATGGTGGTGGTGATGGTTTGTGGTGGTGGTGTTGGTGGTTGGTTGTGGTGATGGCGATGGTTGTGGCGGTGGTGGTGATGGTGGTGGAAATGGTGTGGTGGTTTGTGGTGGTGGCGGTGGTGGTGGTTGTGGTGGGGTTGTGGTGGGTTGCGGCTGGTGCTGGTGGTGTTGGTGGCGTTTTTTGGTGGTGGTGGTGGTGAGGTGGTTTGTGGTGATGGGTGGTGGCTGTGGTGTGGTGGGTTGTGGTGGTTGTGGTGGTGGTTGTGGCGGTGGCGGTGGTGGTGGTGGTGGTATGGTGGTCTGTGGTGGCGGTGGTGGTGGTGGTGGTGGTGGTGGTGGTGGTGTGGCCTTCGGCTCTTCCCGCCACTGTGCTATGGCAAAGGGTCAGAGTTCTAATGGATGCCTTTTTGAGGTCTCGTCAGAAGGGTCTCGGGGGCGTTTGAGGAGGCATGCGAGGGCTCGATATGGCGATTTGTGAGTTCCCTCTGCGTCCTCTGGGCCCTCTCTGGTCATCGTCGCTGCGGTCCTGCCGTCGGCGCTGCTGGCCGCCGCCAGCGCCGGCGCGGGCGCCGGGCGGGGGGGGGGGCCCCCCCCCTCTCCTGGGCTCTCTCTGCTCATCGTTCGCTGCGTTGGCGCTACGGCGGCCGCCAGCGCTGGCGCCGTCGCCCGGGGGGGGGGGGGGGTGTTTTGGATCCCCCCCCCCCCCCTTGGGAGGGGGGGGGGGTGAGGTTGGGGAGTCCCCGTGGTTCTGATCGACGGCGCCGAGTGTTGGGGAGGGGGGGGCCCACCCCCCGGTTTGAAACGCGCCGCCGAATGTTCCCAAGGCAAGTGCCCGTGAAACGCGCTCTCTCAGACTTCTGGATGTGCCCTGCAGGCCTGTGGGCGGTGAAGGCCCGTGCCTTTAGGGCCGCTCCCGTGCCTGTGCGGGGGTCAGTGCTTCGTGACTTTGTTGTTTCCGCCCTCGCGACTCATCTTGTCACCTTGGAGTGTGCAGAATGCTTCACGCGGGGATCTTGGGGGCCTTTGCTTAGTTGTGCCTCGCGACCGTGATTCCAGTTTGCCACTGCGGTCGATCCGAGCGTCCAGTCAGGGCGAACAGGGAGTCTCATCGGGTAGAGAAGAGAATCATCATCATCACCATCATCATCATCATCATCATCATCATCATCATCATCATCATCATCATCATCACCATCACCATCACCATCACCATCACCATCACCATCACCATCACCATCACCATCACCATCATCATCATCATCATCATCATCATCATCATCATCATCATCATCATCAGAAAAGACTCATGAGATCCTGGCGTCGCATTTTTTCACAACGGGCGTTTTCGCTCCGCTTCGGGCCGCGGGGCCCTCACACATCGATCCGGTTCGGAAAAGGATGCAGAAAGAGGGGGTTCGGGGCTTCGGTCGTGATTCCTTCCGATGTTGTAGTTTTTCGCGACGTCGGCTCTCAGGGCCCTTAGGTCTGGACCCCTTCCCCCGAGACGGTCCCGAGTCCCAGGAAGAGCCCCTGGAGGCCGCAGAGAGCGAACAGCTTCCCGTCGTGACTTTGTTTTCACGGCGCGAGGGTTTCTGGGTCTCTCGCCCGGCCGAGATTCGCTCGAGCCGCGTGCTTGGACCCCTCCCGAGGTCCATTCCGAGTCGTGCTTCGAGTAGGGGATCGACTACAGAACTGATGTACCCCAAAATCAACTGTTCCGCCGAATCTGCGAAGAATGCGTACTATGTTCCGTAGATCTACGGAGCATATTTCGCATCTTTCGTAGATTCGATAGAAAATCTGTAAACCAATGACAGACTTGATGTGCCCCAAAATCAACTGTTTCGCCGAATCTGTGAAGAATGCATATTATGTTCCGTAGATCTACGGAGCATATTTCGCATCTTTCGTAGATTCGATAGAAAATCTGTAAACCAATGGGGCGTAGAGCAACTGGGAGTGTATTTGTATATTTCGTAGATCTGGGGAGAATCACTTTTGTAGTCGATCACCTACTCGAGTTCTCGATGCAGCTCCGCCGTGGCGACCGGCAGCATCCGGTAGGCCCGGCCAGGACGAGGAAAACGCCAGGGAGGGCGTCGCTGTCTTGACGGGCCCTCCCCCGGTGTCTGGAACGCAGACCCCCTCGCGTGCAGTGAAAAAATCACGACGGGAGGTTTCTGCTGTTTTCGGCTTTTGGGTGCCCCTCCCGAGCCTCTGGATTGTCAAATTACCCCAGTGCGACCCTACCTAGAAGTTGGAGCCCCTAGGAAAACAGCATTAGTTGCTATGCTATGCTATGCTATGCTATGCTATGCTATGCTATGCCATGCTATGCTGCGCTATGCTATGCTATGTTATACGATGCTATGCTGCGCTATGCTATGCTAATGCTATGCTATGCTAAGCTATGCTATGTCACGCTGCGCTGTGCTATGCTATGCTATGCTAAGCTGCGCTATGCTATGCTATGCTATGCTGTGCTGTGCTGTGCTGTGCTGTGCTATGCTATGCTATGCTATGCTATGCTATGCTTGGCTATGTTATGCTGTGCTATGCTATGCTATGCTATGCTATGCTATGCTATGCTATGCTAATGCAGCGCTGCGCTATGCTAATCTAAGGGTCCGTTACCATCCTCCCCGCTCTTCTGAGACGTCAAATGGATGTTCGCGTCAGGCATCCCCATCTCGAGCAAGCCTGTGCTCCGGATCAGCCTGATGACCCACGCCTCTACCCTGCCCAGGCGGGCATGGTGCGAGTACCACGTGCCCCGCGTCGTGCGACTGATGAAGTGCATGTCTTGCAGGCCGCACTCAGCCGCAAAGAGCACAACGAACGCCCAGAAGCCATCCTCGACAGCCGTGTACATCTTGCTGCCTTCAACCCGCTGATCGTCGTTCCGCTTGGACGCGACGTCGCCCACATCGATGGCCACAACAGGCCGGATGGGCTTTGCAGCACCACCTGGTGCCGAGGCGGGCTGTGCAGCACCGCTGAACGCCTCACTCCGCCAACCTCGGGACAGGAGCGTGGGCGGCTGTGTGGCAGGGCCTCCGGACTTGAGCCGAAATTGTTACGGACGGCACTGCTTGCGGGGGCTCCGGTCCGGCCATCGAGGCTAGCTCGGCATCTGTCGCACGTTGCTTTTGCTTTGCCTTGCCTTTCCTTTGCTTTGCTTTTGCTTTTGCTTTGCTTTGCTTTGCGTTGCTTGTGCTTTGCTTTGCTGTCGCTGCTGTTGCTTTGCCTTTGCTTTGCTGCTATGCCATGCTCTGCTCTGCTATGCTACGCTATGCTGTGCTGCGCTGTGCTATGCTGTGCTGTGTTGTGCTGCGCTATGCTATGCTATTCTATGCTATGCTATGCTATGCTGTACTGCGCCATGCTATGTTATGCTGGGCTATGCTATGATATGCTATGCTGCGCTATGCTATGCTACGCTCTGCTATGATATGCTGTGCTCTGCTATGCTAAGGCTCATCGAAGCTAAGCTGAAGGTCGGCTAAGCTAAGATAAACCTGAGCTAAGATGAAGCTAAGCTAAGCTAGGATGAAATACACTAAGCTAAGATGAGATAAGCAACGCTAAGCTAAGGGGACGTAACTGGGGGAACCGCGGGGCGGATACTGGGGGAACCGGCCGGCCCGGTTCCCACTGCCCGGCCTTTAAGCCAAGAGAGTAAGAACCCTTCTAGGCAGAGCCTAGGTAGGGAAAAAAAGAGTCAGGATGAAAAGCGGTCCAGGGGAAGGGTCCAGACTTCTGGGGCGCAGGCAATCCGCTCGCGCA
Organism: Prorocentrum cordatum; assembly: GCA_963575745.1. Taxonomy (NCBI): domain Eukaryota; class Dinophyceae; order Prorocentrales; family Prorocentraceae; genus Prorocentrum; species Prorocentrum cordatum. Next base: position 307,116 of record CAUYUJ010013658.1, on the reverse strand, counting down.
TTGGCCCGCACGAGGGGAAGAAAGGAGAAGAGAGGGTGGCCGCAGCAGGAGGGGGAGAGACGCGGGGACACTCTCACGCGGCTGGGCCGCGGGGGGCGCCCGGGGCGGCCCGGCTGAAGTGCAGCCCATGGGTGGGGCCAGCAGCCACTGTGTGATTTTCCAATGCGCGGCCCCAGGGGTGCCGACCCCTTCTCAGTGGCCAGTTTTTGCCCCGGATCCATTCCAGATGTTCCTTGTGCCCGATTACGACCCGTAGAGACGGGAATCGAGGAGAAATTGTCGCGATTGAAAACCACTCGTGGCGAAATATCCAACCATGTGCACATGTGAGTGCAGCAAGGCAGGTGGCTCCTTGCCGGGCCACGAAACGTGTGCGGTGTGCCATGGAATGGGCGGGGGGACGCATGCGAATCCTGACGCAGGAGCCTTCGGTTGAGCTCCCTATGGGGCCACGAGACCTGTGAGGGGTGTGCCGAGATGGGCGTCGCACGCGCATGCAAACGTCGCCTGTGGGGCCTTGTGTGGAGCTCCTGCTGGTGCCGCGAAGCGTGTGAGGGGTGTACCGACATGAACGGCGGGGGCGCATGCGAACCTCGCCAGTGAAGGTTTCGGTGGAGCCCCCCATGGGGCCACGAAACGTGTGAGGGGTTGTGCAGAAATGCGCGGCGGGCGCGCATGCGAGCATCGCCGCTGGGGCCTGAGGTGAAGCTCCTTATGGGGCCACAGTGCGTGTGAGGTGTGCCGAAATGTGCGCCGGGGACGCATGCGAAAGTGGCCACTGGGGCTTGGGAGGAGCTCCGTATGGGGCCACGAAACGTGTGATGGGTTGTGCCGAGCGAGCGGCGCCACCGGGGCCTTCGGCGGAACTCTCCTGGGGGCAACGAAACGAATGAGGGTTGAAACGTATGAGGGTTGTGCCGAAATGGGCGACGGGGCCGCATGCGAACGTCGCCACAAACGCCTTCGGTGGGGCTCCGTGTAGGGCCACGAAACGTATGAGGGATGTGCCGACATGTGCGGCGGGGACGCATGCGAATGTCACCTCTGGGCCTTTCGGTGAAACTATCTTTGTGGCTGCGAAAATTGTTAGGGGTGTGCCGAAGCAGTGACTACGTGGGGCAGGGGCAGGGACGGGGAGGAGGGAGGATGAGAGGAGGACCGGAGGACGCGGGGCGCTGCCTCTTCAAAACGAGGATCCAACGCCACAGGATGATGAGGAAAATGGGATCGTCGCAGACCTGGACAGGCGTAAGCTGCCTAAGTGCGATGGCGCGTGAGCGCCCTCGTTTTCAGTGTGGCGTGCTGGTCTGGCGGCCCATGTGAGGTCGCCATGCCATCGTGCGAAAGACTACGGCGGCGGCATTGGATAAGAAACGTCTTCCTGGGGCCCAGACCCTGGCGCATTCCTTATTGTTTCAAGGCGAGGTGGGTGGCCCACGTTCGGCCGCCCAGCGGTCGCGAGACCCTGGGTTCCTTATCGAAGGTATCCTTATCTAAAGCCTGCACCGTATTTTCTTTTCGTCGCTCAGGTGAGGAGGGACCTGGCGGCCTGGGAGCCGAAGGTCCGGCCCGGCGGCTTCCTGAGCGGTCACGACTTCGGCAACACGCCAGAGGTGGCCCGGGCCGTCCTGGAGCGGGCCGCGGCCGGCAACCGCACGGTGCAGCTGGCCATGGACTGGGTGTGGTACTGGCGCGTGTGAAGGAAAAAGCGAGTCGGTAGAGTTCCCCATGGGGTCACATACCTAAATGGGGGTGTGGGGGGGGGGCGCATTCGGACCGTGACATTGGGGCCTTCGGCGGAGCTCCCTACGGGGGCCGCGAAACCCGTGAGGGGCGTGCCGAAATGGGGGGAGCCGCATGCGAACTGCGCCACTGGGGGGTTCCTATGGGACCACGAAGCGCGCAAGGGGTGTGCCGAAACGGGCGTGACGCCCACATGCGAACGTCGCCATTGGGGCATTATGTGGAGCTCCCGATGGGGCCACGAATCGCGTGAGGGGTGTGCCGAAACGGGCATGACGCCCACATGCGAACGTCGCCACTGGGGCCTTAGGTGGAGCTCCCTATGGGGCCCCGAGACGTGTGCGCTGTGTGTGTGTGTGTGTGTGCCTACACTGGCGTGACGCCCACATGCGAACGTCGCCACTGGGGCCTTAGGTGGAGCTCCCTCTGGGGCCACGAGACGCGTGAGGGGTATGCCGGAATGGTTGCCATGGGAAGGGCAGAGGCAGGGGTGGGAGAAGGGAGGAGAGGAAGGAGGAGAGGAGACGCGGGGCGATGTCTCTTCAAAGCGAGGACCCAACACCAAAGGATGGTCAGAAATAAACGACGGGAGGGTCTCGATTGTCTGGTGCGTTTTCGCTTGCTCTTGGAGGCTTTCTTGTTTCGGGGTGCTCTCCAGCAGCTGCGCCTCGCTGAGAGCGCTCTAGGCTTTCCTGGATCGTCCCGAGCGGCCGCCGCAGAGTTCGGCATCGAGGGGAAACGCCAAGACTGAACAATTCAGATCGTCGGAGATTTGCGCCCTCGCGTCGGCCCCTGGAGGCCTGGGGGGCCCAAGCGGGGCGCGAGACGCCCCAAAGTCTACCGAACGCGTTCCAAGACGTCTTTCCCCTCGAGCCTCGAGGGCCCCGGGCGGCGCACGACCACGACGACGACAAAAGCCCCTCGAAGGCGACGGCTTCGATCTCGACGGGGACGGCGAGCGCGGCTCTGGCGCGCCCCCTCGCCAGCCCGTGCCCACCAGCGGGCGGCAGCCGGGCTGCGTGCGCGCCCCTCGTGGCTCGGTCGCAGGAGGAGGAGGCGGAGGAGGAGGAGGAGGAGGCGGAGCAGGAGGAGGAGGAGGAGGAGGAGGAGGAGGAGGAGGAGGAGGAGGAGGAGGAGGAGGAGGCGAGGAGGAGGAGGAGGAGAGGAGGAGGAGGAGGAGGAGGAGGAGGAGGAGGAGGAGGTTCGCCGGGCGGCGTCGTCCGCAGTGTAGGCGGGAGGCTTGCGAAGGAGGAGCGGGGGCTCGCTTGCTCCGGCTCCAGGCCTTGGTGGGGCTGAGCTCGCGTGGCCGGCGGGGGCGCGGGTCGGCAGAGCCCGCGCGCGCCGTCGCCCAGGAGCAAGCGGTGCGGGGAGCGGCTCCCGGGCCCCGTCTCTCGCGTGCGCGCCTCCTCGGGGGCTGGGCCTGTCGTGCTTCGGCTACCCCGCGAGGAAGATCGTGCACCGGCTGTGCTGAATTTCCTCCTCCTCCTCCTGTTCCTCCTCCTTTCCCCTCCTCCTCCTCCTCCTCCTTCTCCTCCCCCTCCTCCTCCTCCTCCTCCTCCTCCTTTTCCCCCTTCTCCTCCTCTTCTCCTCCTCCTCCTCCTCCTCGTGCGCAGTCGCCAACTTGTTGCAGCGGCCTTGTCTTCATGGTCTCGTCTTCTACCCTGTCTCGGCCGCGCAGCTCTGTACCTTCGGTCGTGGCAGGATCGATCGGCAGTCGCAGCGATCGTTTTATTCAGGCTCTGCGAAACAATGGCAAGGGGGCAAGTGGACAAGGGACCCAGATCTCCGACGTCGTAATTTGTTGTTTGGTATCCAAATATCCTGTGGTGTTTTATTGTTTTGTTCCCAACCATCCCGTCGTTCCTCCTCACTCCTCCTCCGCCTCCTCTCTCCTCCTTCCTCCCATCCTTGCCTCTGTCCTCCACACAACAATTTCGGCACACCCCTCACACGTTTCGTGCCCCCATAGGCAGCTCCACCGAAGGTCCCAGTGGCAGGGTCCACATGCGGTTCCGCCCCCAGTGCTTCGCTTCGCGGCCCCATAGGGAGCTCCACCGAAGGCCGCAGTGGTTTTAGCACAGCGTCCCGCTGCCCTGTAAGGAGCTCCACCCAAGTCTCCAGTGGCAGGGTCCACATGCGGCTGGAGGAGCCTCCTCGAACCTTCCCGATCCCCGATCTTCGACCCTTCAAGGTCCTCGATCCTCGATCCCCGATCTTCGAGCCTCCTCGATCCCCGACCCTCGATCCTCCATCCTAGATCCTACACCCTCCATCTTCGATTCCCGATCCTCGATCCTCGATGCGGTCCTCCCCCGTGGGCGGGGCGACCGCTCGCGTCCCCGCCGGGGGAGCGCGGAGGCCCCGCGGCGGTGGCCGGCGGCGACCCCGGCCCCGTGCCGCTCGGCCTCGGCGCGGCGTCCTTGCGGACCGGGCCGTCGCCCTCGCTACCGCCGCCGCCGCAGCCGCCGCTGCCGCCGCCGCCGCCGCCGCCGCCGCCGCCGTCGTCGTCGTCGTCGTCGTCGTCGTCGTCGTCGTCGTCGTCGTCGTCGTCGTCGTCGTCGTCGTCGTCGTCGTCGTCGTCGTCTTCAGAGTCGTCGACGTCGCAAGCGTCGTCGCTTTCTAAGGGAGCGGAGGAGGGGGAGGAGGAGGAGGAGGAGGAGGAGGAGGAGGAGAAGGAGGAACAGTGTAAACCCAAGACGCATCAACGATGTTGGAACAAACCCTCCCTCCAAGCTCCCTCTTCACAGGCCCCATACAAGGATTCATCTCCACTGAGCGAAGTGCCCCTTAGGAGACAACCGTTTGAAGATCCTGAAACGTGCCAGCCGTAACAACATTCTCGGCATTCCAACGCCACGGATCAACCTTGCTGTTGCGGTGTGACGGTCCTGAATCGTGCCAAAACAATATCCTGGGACTTCAAAACCGCGAAACAACGTGAACATTGTGCCTTAACAATCTTAAGTCGTTCCGAAACACCGTTTATGGTACGTCAAACATACGAATCCGTGAGATTCTTGTTGGAATTTGTAAGGAACACGAGTGTTCGCGGCGTGAAGGCAAGAACCACATTTTGAAAAGGAGCCGCCCTCAATCCGTGGACCTCTTGAGAGAAGACGAGTGTGCGCAGCGCGCGCAGCGCTAAGGCGAGAGCCACATTTTTAACAAAGGTCCGCCCTCAATTTGTGGAGCTCTTGCAGCATTTTAAGACGAATGTGCGCGGCGCTACGGCGAGAGCAACATTTTGAAAGCCGCCCGCCCTCTATCCGTGAATCTTTTGCAAGTTTTGAAAAATGCGCGCGGCGCTAAGGCGAGAGACACATGTTGAAACCCACCCGCCCTCCATCCGTGAAGCTCTTGCAGTTTTTGAGGAGCTTCAGAATCATATATGCTGCGGAAGTTTCAGGCGAAACGCCGGGCCCGCCTTTTCGACCGGCCTCGGGGTGCGACGGGGATGAGTTATGTATAAGGAAACGAAAGCAGGAGGAGAAGGAGGAGCAGGAGGAGGAGGAGGAGGAGGAGGAGGAGGAGGATGAAGAGGAGGAGGAGGCGGAGGAGGAGGAGGAGGAGGAGGACTAGGAGGAGGAGAGAGGCGGAGGAGGCGGAGGAGGCGGAGCAGGCGGAGGAGGAGGAGGAGGAGGAGGAGGAGGAGGAGGAGGAGGAGGAGAAGGAGGAGGTGAGGAGGAGGAGGAGGAGGAGGAGGAGGAAGGAGGAGGGAGGAGGAGGAGGAGGAGGAGGAGGAGGAGGAGGGAGAGGAGGAGGAGGAGGAGGAGGAGGAGGAGGAGGAGGAGGAGGAGGAGGAGGAGGAGGAGGCGGAGGAGGCGGATTCTAGCGATGGATTCTAAAAGAGCGCCTTCAGGCGGCGCGAGCGACCACCGAGCCACCCCTGGTGAGAGCCGAAGCCAACACCAGGCACAGCAGGGGCCCTCCAGACACACTCATGCACCTACAGCTCACGGCGCCGCGGGAGGCGGCAAAGCTGGGCCTGGGTCGAGACACCCCCCGGCAAGTCCAGGTTTTACCGGAAAATTCCTGGACTTCCCTGCCTGTGTCGGGGCACCCCGTGAAACAGCAGGGATCCGGCATGGGGCCGCCCCACAACTCGACCCACCCTCCGAAAACAACCAGGCCGCCGCCTCCTCCTCAGGATCGAGAGACGCAGCCTGGCACGGCACTGTACTCGCTGCTCCTGGCCCTTCCGCCCCACCGGACCCCGCGGGACACGCACCCCCACCAGCTTTGAGCTCTCGGCGGGCGGCGGCTTGCTGGACGGCCTCCTCAACCTCGGCCAGGAACGCAGCCTCGCGGATTGCCTTGGGGGCTCCTTCCCGTCTGGGATAGAGCCCCCTGGCAATCCTGGACAAATTCTCCCGCCCTTTGGCAGACTTGCCAGGGCACCGCTGCTTCAGAAATCTGAAAACAACCGTGGCCACACGGCCACACTTGTGGCAGTAGTGGAGGGAGTAGGCCCCCCACCACCCGCGCTTATGGGACGGGTGGATGTCAGCAGCAACCCCCTGCTGGGGCTCCCTGCTCGCACACGGCACCTGCGCTTCCCGACACTGCCTGGACTGCACTGGCACCTGGCACGGGGTAGCACAGAATTCAGGAGGAGGAGGAGGAGGAGGAGGAGGAGGAGGAGGAGGAGGAGGAGGAGGAGGAGGAGGAGGGGGAGGGGAGGAGGAGGAGGAGGATGGGGAGGAGGAGGAGGAGGAGAAGGAGGAGGAGAAGGAGACGAGGTGAAGGAGGAGGGAGGAGGAGGAGGAGGGAGGAGGAGGAGGAGGAGGAGGAGAGGAGAGGAGAAGGAGAAGGAGAAGGAGAAGAGGAGGAGGAGGAAGAGGGAGGAGGATGATGAGGAGAGGAGGAGGAGGAGGAGGAGGATGAGGAGGAGGATGAGGAGGAGGAGGAGGATGGGGAGGAGGAGGAGAAGGAGGAGAAGGAGGACGAGGGTGGAGGATGAGGAGGAGCAGGAGGAGGAGGAGGAGGAGGAGGAGGAGGAGGAGGAAGGAACGGGGGGGGGATGATGATGCATATAAAGGAAACATATGGAGGATGAGGAGGAAGTGGATGCTGATGCTGCCGATGATGATGATGATGATGCTGCTGCTGCTGATGATGATGATGATGCTGATGCTGATGATGATGATGATGATGCTGATGATGATGATGATGATGATGATGATGATGAGGCTGATGATGATGATGATGATGATGATGGTGATGATGATGATGATGGTGATGGTGTTGATGATGCTGCTGATGATGACGATGATGATGATTCTGATAATGATGATTATGACGATTATGATGATGATGCTGATTCTGATGCTGATGCTGATGAGGATGATGCTGCTGCTGCTGATGATGATGATGCTCATGATGGTGCTGATGATGATGCTGCTGCTGATGATACTGATGATGCTGCTGCTGATGATGATGATGAGGAGGAGGAGGATGAGGAGGAGGAGGAGGTGGAGGGGGAGGGGGAGAGGGAGGAGGATGGGGGAGGGTGGGAAAGTACGAGGCACGCGAAGCTATCGCGCTTTGGGACCACCATCGCTCCCGAACGGGAACCAGCTGATACCAAATTGCCCACGTGCTGGCTCACAACGGTCGGGCTGCTTGACGAGGAGGCGCGAAGTATAATTTGGCAAACCACACTCTGAAGAGGAGGAGGCGGAGGAGGACAGAGGATTGCGAGGTTGGAGGAGGATTGGGATAAGGATAAGGATAAGGATAAGGATAAGGATAAGGATCATGATAAGGATGAGGATGAGGACGAGAAGGAGAAGGAGCAGGAGTTGGAGGCGGAGGAGGAGGAGGAGGCGGAGGAGGAAGAGGAGGAGGAGGAGGATGGGGATGATGAGGAGGAAGCGGAGGAGGAGGATGATGAGGAGGAGGAGGGAAGGAGGGGATTGATACAAGCTAGGTGCGCTCGCGTCATATCTGACGTCCTACCCCTCCCTCCCATCCCTTACCATGGTGCAGATCTTCTCCCTATTCGCACAATCGGGTGTCGTAGCATGGCGTAGCATTTCATGGTTTTGCATGGTGTTGAAGACTAGGGCGTAGCATGACATATCATGGCGTGGCGAAGCCCCAAAGTGGGGGGGGGCTTCTGCGGCCCAAGAAATCAACTAATCGACACGAATGTGGAATATGGTTTATTAGGGAGGCATTTTTATAGATTTTGGGTCCTATTTGGACGGGCCGAGAACCATGCCGTGGCATGGCGCTGGAAATAATGACGCCAGTGCTGCAGCGGGAGCACGATTCGGAACAAACGGAAGCGCGGACATGAGGCCAGCGTTGCAGCGGGAGCACGATTCGGAACGAGCGGTAGCCCGAGCACGAGGCCAGCGAGTCAGCGAGAGCAGCATTTCGAAACAACAACCCAAGCGAAAGCCCGTTTCCGGGAAATCCTGTATGTAAAAAACCAATGCGCGGAGGCGGGCCGACCATTTTCCGGACGCCGCCAGGGGAGAGAGGAGAGTCGAATTTATATTGTTTAATCGTGGTGGAGGAGTGGAGTGGAGTGGAGTGGACCCGATCGCGAAGCGAGGTGACGTGACCCAAGCAATTGAGCACGAGCATTCAACTCGGCTGCGGCTGAGGCTTCTGGTATTTGGGAAACTTACCAGCATATATACGGGCCAGATAATTGCGCCTGGTGGCTGTGACCTGGACCTTCTGCTCAGGCGGAAGATTGAGAGACGACAAGCACTCACTGGTAAGACCCCGCATGTGCTGGCTCCCGTAAAACCCGCAAGAGCTACAGAACTTCAAATTCAATTGATGGCTATATAGCAGGTTCTGGCTAGCATGTGTCCAGCTCCCCCCTATGTGCATGCTACGGCCCTTCCGCAGTCTTGAGAAATGCGAATCCGGATGAATTAGCTCGACACATTCTGAACACCTCCACTGGGTAAGCGTGGCAAGCGAAGCACTGGCGTGGCATCTCTGGCAACTCCTGCCGTCTTCGGACAGCTGGGCCGAAGAGAAGAGAGCAACGGCAGCAGCAGAGGGGGCAGGGCAGCGCTTTTTTACAGAGATTCCGTGCCTCTTGTCTGCGATGGCCGCCTCGAGGTGAGCCCGAAGCAAACGTCTGCGAACAAGTGTGGCCATCTGCTCTGCACGGGCGATCTTGTGTCGGAAATACTGGGGCACACGAGCCTCGAGCGCTGCCTGGCCAGCGAGCTCGTCAGCAGCGGCATTGCCCAAAGCCATCCATTGTGGCAGCTCCGAGCGCACAATATCTGCAGCAGACTGGTGCGAGGGCACTTGCAACGCACCGATCGTGTTGAAGTAGCGTTGCGGTCGCAGCCTGCCAAGTCTGCACCATCAATTTGCATTGTCATTGCTGGGGCAGTCGAAAGCGCGCTGATGTTGACCGCGCATGATTGCTTTATTACTTGTAACATATATGAGAGGGCCGTCGCTAAACTCGACCGCGAGGCCCAGGCTGAGCAATTCTCCTCTGGGGACTGTCTGCCTTTTGCCTGGCAGCGCCCCCCTGATCGAAGCGTCGACTCGGCACGGGCTGAACGACGAGGTCGCAACAACTCCAAGCCCGACTCTGCGCAGGCGTGGGTCCCGCGAGTTTGGGCCTCCACTGGCATCGCCGAAAAGCACCAGCGGTGTTGAACTGGTGCCCGTGCCAAGGCGACCTTGCGTGAGCAGGCCGTCGACGCCGCTGCATGAAGCCATAAACAGGGCTCTGCCTCGTGTTGCGCATAAGCCTGGGGCGCCATGTTCTCAGAAGCCGTGTAAGCCGCTGCTCCACTGTTCCTGGAGCAAGACCAGCACCGATGACACATGGTCTCGGGAGCTTGGCCACAGCGCGCGCACGAGACAGAGTCGAGGCCGCCAACTTCGTCCTCGACCCGCTGCCTGGGCCAAGAGCCCTCAGCAGCGATACAAATCATCATCTCCGAGAGTTTGCGCCCCTGATGTGCGCGCTCGAGGTCGCGAAGGTAACTCCTCAGGAAACTGTTGTCGGCCCCTTGCTGAAGTCCTCCGCCGCAAAAGTGTGTCGGTGCTGTAGTCCACAGCTGACGCTTGATGGTAGCTTCGAACTCCAGAATGAGATCAGTGAAACCCGTGTCTGGGCCCAGGTCGCCGTCGAAGATGAAGGCCTCTCTGCTTTCGGGGCCTCCTGGGAGCGTGCCCCGCTCCGTGGCCGAAACTGGGTCCCAATTGAGCTGCAACAAGCACGACACGACTGCCGAGATCGGGCCGCGTACGTGGCGACTGCGCTGAGAAGGGTCTAGGTCCCTCAGCTGCTGCACCACCTTCGGCCACACCTGCTTCACGCCGTTGCGCAGCCTCGGCTCGGCGAACCAAGCGCGCAGCCACGCGCGCAAGCAGTCGCAGGGGAGGCGGTAGCCTGGGTCCTGGTCGGCGAACTTGAGGTCCAGGACCGTGGTGAGGCATCGGCCCTGCCTGGCCGAGCTGGCCACGTGGCCGAGACGCCTCCTCATGTTGAGCATCGCCGAGCCGAAGACGCCCAGCATCTGATGTCCGTAGTGCCCCGCTGGCTGCGCCCCCGCCGCCTCGAGCCTCATCGAGGGGCGGTATCTGCGCGCAGCTCGCGCGAAGCCCGCGATGCGGCGATGCATCGTCGTCGTCTTCGCCGCTCTCTTGCGCTGCGTGGCGTGGGCGTGGCGGCCAGTCCCCGTGTCCAGGCCGGGGAAGGACGCCTGGGGGACCGTCGTGATGGGAACCCCCTTGCGCCGCAGGCTCGCCGCCGCGAACTTGGCGTCCCGATGCGTGGGGCACATCGCGGCGACGCTCTTGCCCGCAACAGCCAGCCCGTGCTCGCCCAAGCCCTCGCTGGTCTGGGTCAGCACCTTCACCGACGTCTGGCGAACGTGGCCGCGAGAGCCAAGCACGTGCTGAGATAACTCGTCGATCCAGAGCCGCATGCCGACTCTTGGATGTGACGCCGTCAGGCGGTCTAAGATGAAGTAGGTCATGCAGCGCGCAAGCCTGGTCCCGCTGCGGAGCCCCTGGATCACGCCGCGCGCCAGAGTGCGTGGAGCTATGCAAAGCTGCAATTCAAACAACAAGATGACTGGAGGAAAGCCCAATGCAAGGGCTGCCTTGATGAGGCGTAGCCAGCATATGCTGTCGTAGAAGCTCTGGATGTCGACCAAGCCGTGTCCGAAAGAGAGGCCTAGGCGAGCGTGGGCCTCGTCGCCCAGGACGCGGAGGAAGCTTTCCCTCAAAGAGGAGTTCCCCGCCACTGCTGCGTTCCAGTGGGGCTGCGACTCCTTCGCCCAATCTTTGATCAGCGGCTCTCTGGCCAACGACCAGATTCGAGGAATCATGCCCACCAGGCCAATCGCCCTGTCGCCTCCTGCCTTGTTCGGCAAGAGGCGGCCGATAATCAGGGTGAGCTGCCGCGGCCAGCTGAAGCCCGACTCCGCCGCCGTGAGGACCTACGCCAGCTCGTCGAGGCTCTCGGCGGGCAGGCGCTCGACGTCGAGCGGCGAGAATCTGCCCACTCCCTGCCCTGCTCTTGGCCGCATCTTGTGCGCGGCGGCCTTGGGCATATCGCCCGTGAGGGCAGGGGGCTCCTGGCAGGCAGCCTCCTCCTTGATGGAGTCCATGGCCCTGAGCAGCTCGACTCTATCCAGCGGCTGGCGCCCCCAGAGGTCGTGCCACTTCGTGACCTTGCTGTCTATAACGTCTCGCGGGTGATGTAAAGCCCCGTCTGGAGTGATCACCTCCAGCGCTGGGGCGGGGGCCTTCTTGAGGCTCTTGTGAAGGATGTTGACTGAGCCGTCTTCAACGATCCACGAGCGGAACTCATCCAGAGAGGCGTGCACTGCTTTGTCGCGGGCCCTGCTTGCCCCCTTGTCGGCGAGCTCCACGAGGTCGGCCAGCAACTCGAGCGAGACCGCGAAAGGGTCTTTCACGTGCTCCAGCCAAGTCGCCCAAGCCCACTTCCTGTGAAGCGCCTGGTGTGCTTGACTGGGGTAGTCCGTGACCAGCTTCTTGCAGGCGGCCCCGGGCGTCGCGCGCTGCCGAGCCCCAGTGCACTTACGCCTGTGGTGGAAGATCCTGGCCAGCACCGTGTGCGTCCTGGACCACCAAGCACTGCGGGAATCCTGAAGCGGGAGGGCTCGCGCACGTTCGGCCATGCGAACCTCTTGCGCTCGAAAACGCGCGCCAGCTGCTCGACGAGGCCGGCCTGCTGGGATGGTCATCCCGTGGTGCGCCGCGATGCAGCTCTCCGCGGCCGTCGCCCACGCGCCGTGCAGCCCGCTGATGTGTTGAATGTGCGTGGCGCCTGCCTTGAAGGCGAGCGAATCAGAGACGACGCCCCATTGGCAAGGTGTCGAGAGGAAGCCAACGCGAGCGCGGTGCTCGAGCCAAAATGCTGACGGAATGAAGAAAGGGGGGAGGGCAGCGAGCGCAGGGGCACCAGCAGTCGTGCAGGAGGGGGCGTCTGGCACCTCTTGGGGCGCTGCTGCCTGGGTCGGGGGCTGGGCACAGTGATGCCTGCTGGGGCCCTCTGGGGACTTGGGGGTGGGGTCCAGGACTAACGAGTTCGACTCCAGCCGTGCCTCCGACGCTGCTGGCTCCAGGGCGGCAGGCACCAGAGATAGAAGCCCCGTCACAGGCGCTGAAATTCCCCTCGCTGGCCCACGGATCCCCCTCCTTTTCATCCCAGGCTCCCGAAACCAAAATGAAAATGAACATCGAGATTTAAACCAGCGTTTAAATCGAGCTGAGCTTCGGGCTGGTTTTCCTGCGAATCCGCCTCGGGCCCATCGAAAACGTCGCCGAAAAGCATCACGTTTTCCTCCCGAGCACGCGCCTCCGCCTCCTCCTGGGCCTCAAGGCGCTGAGCCTTGGCCCTGGAAGACTTGGACCCGGGAGAGGGGGGGGGGGGAGGGCGGTGGGTCTGTGGGTCTGGGGTAGTTTGCTGGGCAAATCTAGGGAGCGTGTGGGCAACTGGGTGGCCGAGCCTCGAAACCTCATTTGCAATCCGCAATGTGCTTTCCACGGCGCATCGACCACAGTCTCGAACGAGAGAACGCATGGCACAAAGGACTGGCTGGCTAAGGCGTAATATATCTCCGATCCTTTCGCACCTGCAGTGCGCGTGACCGTAAGATTCGAAGCCCTCAAGACATGCCCTCCGACTTTGGCGAGGTACCCTCTGGACTCAAGCACGTTCGCTGGCGTACTCCAATCTGCAAAGACCATCCATGGAAGCTGGAGACTGACACGGAGCGCCCCGAGCCTACGAAACCTCTGTAGGTTTCTCCCTGACCAACCTTCACTGGCGAATCCGTAAAAGCAGACGGACACACAGGAAAAAACACGCATATCTATCACTGAATTTTGCATGCCATCGAGCGCCTGGTGCCCGTCAGCGCGCAGGGCTGCCCGCGACTCGGCCAGGCTCCTCACGCTGCGATGGCCCTGCGCCAAGAGCCACTCGCCCCCCTCGTTGGCCCGCGCCTGGCTGGACTCCGAGGCGCCCCGCCCCAAAGGCCGAGCGGGGTTAGCAAGCAGCCGGAGGTGAGCAGCGCGTGCCTTGGCGTCCCAGTCCGCCAGGCCGTCGGAGTCGACGTGCGTCTCGACCAGGCCGACGTAGTCGTACGAGTGTGAAGTAACGTAGTCCCAGGCCTGCTTCCCCGCACAGGTGATATTGGCGAAGAAGAAGAAGGTATTTACAGCTTGGTCAGAGTGATCAGAATCAAAAGGCTCCCCGACGGGGGGCGCGCGTGAGCCTGCTCGCTGCCGGCGAGGCCCGCAGAGTCCTCAGTTTTAACCCCGAGGGCCTGCGAGGCCCGCGGCGCAGGCGGCCCTCGTCAGGCCGAGGCGGCTGGCGGCGCTGGCGGAGCTCCGCTCGCCGCCGCGGTCTTCGCCGCCTGCGCCGCCGTGGCCCTGCCAGCTTGGCCTCGCTGAGGCGATCCGCCGCCTGCTGCAGCCTCGCCTCCTCGCTGAGCCCGCCGCCGCCGCCCGCAGCCCCGGAGGCCGGCTGCGCCGCGGCCGCGCTGCTGGCGCCTCCGCCTGCCGCGGGAGCCCCCGCCGCTGGCGCTGGCGCCGCGCCCTGCGGGCCGCCCGCTGGAGCGGCGGCGTCGCCTGCGTCAGCGCGCCTCTTCTTGGCGAGCCGCTCGTCGACCTTCTGGCGGAGCTCCGTCATGCGGGCCTGCCACTGCTGGACCTCCGAGTGCTTGCCCTCCATGATGGACTGCGCGCTCCTGAGTTCCTTCGCCAAGTTCTGCAAGGCCTCGCGGTCCTGCTGCTCTATGTCCAGGCCGTCGAGCGAAGCGAAGAAGTCCTCGTCGATCTGCACCTGGAACAGAACCTCCTTCTCCTTCGGGGTGATCCCCATGTCGGAAGCGAGACCCTGCGCCGCGAACGTCCTGGGCTGCACAGCCTTGGCAAGAGCGAGTGCGGCCTCCTTCTCGCGCTGCTGGGCCTTGGCGAGGTGAGGTTCTCCTGCGCTTTGACCACCGCGTTGACGGCCTGGTCGTGGCGCAGGGTGGCGTCGCGCCACGCGCCCGAAGCCAACCTGAGCGCCTCCTCGGGGCTCTGGGTCGGCTGGCTGGCCACCTTCAGCTTCCCGACCTCATCCTGCAGCAACTTCAGCAAGAGAGGGTCAGTGGTAGTGGAAATCGTATGCTTGAGCAGCTGCAGGCGAGAGGTAGGTGACGTATCCTGGCCAGCGCTGGCGGCCTGACTGGCGGCACCTCCTCCCTTGGCCTGGCCCGCGCCCTTGGGCGGCTTCCCGTTCTTCGGGGCTGGCTCCACGAGCGAGTTGGCCTGGCCGTCCTGGTCTTTGCCGCCCTTGGGCTTGTACAGCTTGACCTGTCTGCCACAGGTGCACCCGCGATCGCGGGCCGCCAACGTGGAGTTGTACTCGCAGCGCCCGCATCCGTTGCACCTGGTCCAAGGTCCCGTAGCCGCCATTATCCCCTGCCCTTCTGCCGCCGAGAGCGGCCCCAGGCGCGGCTTGCTCGGCGCCCCTCAAGCACCCCGTGGAGGCGCGCGTGGGGTCGGGCCTGGAGTGCAGTGGCCAAAAAGGACAGCACTCGGGCCCGAACGGCGCTTGAGTAATCGTGGTGGAGGAGGACGAGGCGGAGGACGAGGAGGAGGAGGAGGAGGAAGAGGAGGAGGAGGAGGATGATGATGAGGAGGAGGAGGAGGTGGAGGAGGAGAGGGAGGAGAGGGAAGAGAGGGAGCATAGGGAGGAGAGGGATGATGATGATGATGATGATGATGATGATGATGATGATGATGATGATGATGATGATGATGATGATGATGATGATGATGATGATGATGATGATGATGATGATGATGATGATGGTGATGATGATGCTGGTGATGATGATGAGGAGGAGGAGGCGGAGGAGGAGGAGGAACAGGGCGAGGAGGAGGAAGAGGAGGAGGGGAATGATGAGGAGGAGGAAGAGGATTAGGATGAGGATGATGATGATGATGCTGATGATGATGATGATGATGATGATGAGGATGATGATGATTCTGATTATGATGAGGCTGATGGTGATGGGGATGATGATGATGCTGATGATGATGATGACGGTGGTGAGGATGATGCTGATGATGGTGATGATGATGCTGGTGATGATGATGAGTCTGATGATGTTCATGGTGATGATGATGATGATGATGATGATGATGATGATGATGATGATGATGATGCTGATGCTGATGATGATGATGATGGTGATGATGATGATGATGATGATGATGATGATGATGATGATGATGATGATGATGATGATGATGGGGAGGAGGCGGAATCGGAGGAGGAGGAGGAGCAGGAGGAGGAAGAGGAGGAGGAGGAGAAGGAGGAGGAGGAGGAGGAGGCGTAGGAGGCGGAGGAGAAAAAGGAGGATGAGGAGGAGGAAGAGGAGGATCAGGAGGAGGAGGAGGAGGAAGATGAGGATGAGGATGCGGAGGAGGAGGAAGAGGATGAGGAGGAGGAGGAGGACCAGTGTAAACCCAAGAGCCATCAACGATGTTGGAATACACCCTCCCTCCAAGCTCCCTCTTCATATTCCACTACAAAGGTTCATTTCCATTGAGGGATCTGCCTCGTTGGAAGACCGTTTGAAGACCCGGAAGCATGCGTAAACATCGTTCCCGGGATTCCAACGCCACGGATCAACCTGATTATTGCGTCGTGACGATCTTGGATCGTGCCAGAACGCCATTCTTGGGATTTTAACACCGCCAATCAACGTAACTGTTCCACCGGCAAAATCTTGAACCCTTCCAAAACATCATTTCTGGTACGTTGATCGTGGGAACCCGTGAAACTCTTGTAATTCTTATGAAGGAATGTGCGCGGCGCTGAGGCGAGAGCCACATTTTGAAAACCACCCACCCTCAATCTGTGAAGCTCTTGCAATTGTTCGTATGACTGTGCGCGGCGCTAAGGCGAGAGCCACATTTTGAAAACGCGTTATCTTCAATCAGTGATCTTGCACATTTTGAGAACGGATGTGCGCGGCGCTACGGCGAGAACCACACTTTGAAAGCCGTTCCCAAACACAATTTCTGGTACGTTGATCGTGGGAAGCCGTGAAACTCTTGGACTTCTTATGAACGAGTGTGCGCGGCGCTACGGCGAGAGCCACAGTTTGAAGAAGGACCGCTCTGAATCCGTGAAGTTCTTGTATTTGTTTGCTACGTATGTGCGCAGCGCTAAGGCGAGAGCCGCATTTTGAAAGCGGGTTATTTCCAATCCGTGAAACTCTTGCCCATTTTGAGCACGAGTGCGGCGCTAGGGCGAGAGCCACATGTTGAAAACGGGTTACCCTCAATCTTTGAAGGTTTGGCAATTTTTTATAACGAATGTGCTAATGCGAGAGCGACATTTTGAAAACGACCCGCCCTGCATCGGTGAACGTGTTGCCATTCTGTAAGCCTCAGGGTCATAAGTGGTGAGGAAGTCTCAGGCGAAAAAAACGTTCGGCCCTGCCTAAAAACTGGCCTCGGGGTGCGACAGGGAGAAGTTATTTATAAGGAAAAGGAGTGGAGACGGAGGGGGAGGAGGAGGAAGAGGAGGAGGAAAAGAAGGACTAGTGTAAACCCAAGAGTCATCAACGATGTTGGAATACACCCTCCCGCCAAGCTCCCTCGTCATAGGCCCCTACAACGGTTTACGTCCATTGATGGAGTTGCCTCGTTGGGAGACACCCGTTTGAAGTCCTTGAAGCATGCCAAAACATTGTTTCCTGCATCCCAACGCCACGGATCAACCTGAATGTTGCGTCTTGACGATCCTGAATTGCGCCAGAACGCCACCCCTAGGACTTCAGCATATAGAATCAACGTAACTGTTGCGCCCGCATAATCCTGAATCGTTCCAAAACAACATTTCTGGTGCGTTGATGTTGGGAATCCGGAAAACCCTTGCAATTTGTTATAACGAATGTGCGCCGCGCTACGGCGAGAGTCACATTTTGGGAAGGAACCGTCTTTAGTCAGTGAAGCCCTTGCACATTTTTCAAAAGAGTGTGCGCGGCGCTAAGGCGAGAGCCGCATTTAGAACATCACCCGCCCTCAATCCGTGAAGCTATTGCAGATTTTTTAACGAATGTGCGCGGCGCTACGGCGAGAGCCACAATTTCGAAAACCACCCGCCCTCAATCCGTGAAGCTCTTGTACAATTTTGAGAACGAATGTGCGCGGCGCTAAGGCGAGAGCCACATTTTGAAAACCACCCGCCCTCCATCTGTGAAGCTCTCGATTCTTTTCAAACGAATGTGCGCGCCGCTAAGGCGAGGGCCGCATTTTGAAAACCACCCGCCTCCAATCCGTGAAGCTCTTTGAAATCTTTAAGATGAATGTGCGCTGCGCTTTGGCGAAAGACACATTCTGAAAACGATCCGCCCTCCATCTGTGAAGCTGTTACCACTTTTTAAGGTTCAGAGTCACAAGTGGTGAGGAAGTCTTAGGCGGAAAGCCTGGCCCACTCTATACACTGGCCTCGGGGTGCGACAGGGGGAATTTTTCAATAAGGAACAGGCATCGAGGAGGAGGAGGAGGAGGAGGAGGAGGAGGAGGAGGAGGACGAGGAGGAGGAGGAGGAGGAGGAGGAGGAAGAAGAGGAAAAGAACAGGAGGAGGAGGAATAGGAGAAGGAGGAGGAGGATGAGGATGAGGATGCGGAGGGGGAGGAGGATAAGGAGTAGGCGGATGAGGAGGACCACTGTGAACCCAAGATCAATGATGTTTGAATGCGCCCTCCTTCCAAGCTCCCTCGTCATAGGCCCCTACAACGGTTTATGTCCATTGAGGGATCTGCCTCGTTGGAAGACAACCGTTTGAAGACAACCGTTTGAAGACCCAGAAGCATGCCAAAACATTGTTCTCGGGATTGCAACGCCACGGATCAATCTGAGTGTTGCGTCTTGATGATCTTGGATCGTGTCAGAACGCCATTCTTGGGATTTCAACACCGTCAATCAACGTAACTGTTCCACCGGCAAAATCTTGAACCCTTCCAACACACAATTTTTGGTACGTTGATCGTGGGAACCCGTGAAACTCTCGCAATTCTTATAAGGGAATGTGCGCGGCGCTGAGGCGAGAGCCACATTTTGAAAACCACCCGCCCTCAATCCGTGAAGGTCTTGCAATTTTTAGAACGAATGTGAGTTGCGCTCAGGCGAGAGCCACATTTTGAAAACGCGTTATCTTCAATCCGTGATCTTGCACATTTTGAGAACGAATGTGCGCGGCGCTGCGGCGAGAACCACACTTTGAAAATGGGGTATCCTCGATCCGTGAAATTCTTGCACTTCTTAATAACGAATGTGCGCGGCGCCAAGGCGAGAGCGACATGTTGAAAACGACCCGCCCTCAATCCGTGAAGCTCCTGAAATCTTTGCATCCGTGAAGCGGTGTTCATTTTTCAGCTTCAGAGTCATGAGAGGTGAGGGAGTTTCAGGTGAAACGCCCGGCCCAGCCTAAAAACTGGCCTCGGGGTGGACAGGGAAAGTTATTAATAAGAATGATGATGACGATGATGAGGAGGAGGAGGAGGAGGACGAGGAGGAGGAGGAGGAGGAGGAGGAGGAGGAGGAGAGAGGAGGGGGAGAAGGAGGAGGAGGAGCAGGAGGAGGTGGAGGAGGAGAAGCCGAGGAGGAGCAGTAGGAGCAGGAGGAGCAGGAGGATCAGGAGGAGGAGGAGGAGGAGGGGGAGGAGGAGGGGGAGGAGGGGGAGGAGGAGGAGGAGGAGGAGGTGGTGGTGGAGGAGGAGGAGGAGGAGAAGGAGGAGGAAGAGCAGGAGGAGGAAGAGGAGGAGGAGGAGGAGGAGGACGAGGCGGATGAAGAGGAGGACGAGGAGGAGACGGAGGAGGAGGAGTGGGAGGAGGCTGAGGAGGAGGAGGACGAGGAGGAGGAGGAGGAGGGAAAGGAGGAGGAGAAGGCGGATCATGTTGATGATGATGATGATGACGACGATGATGATGATGACGATGATGCCGATGATGATGATGATGATGATGATGATGATGATGATGAGGATGATGCTGATGGTGATCATGACGATGCTGATGATGCTGATGATGATGCTGATGATGATGCTGATGCTACTGCTGCTGATGATGATGCTGATGATGATGGTGCTGCTGCTGATGATGATCATGCTGCTGCTGATGATGCTGATGATGGTAATAATGATGATGACGATGACGATGATGGTGATGCTGATGCTGATGATGCTGATGATGATGGCGATGATGATGCTGATGCTGCTGCTGATGATGATGATGATGATGATGATGATGATGATGATGATGATGATGATGATGATGATGATGATGATGATGATGATGATGATGATGATGATGATGATGATGATGCTGATGATGATGATGATGATGATGATGATGATGTTGTTGATGATGATGCTGATGGTGGTGATGATGATGATGATGCTGATGCTGATGCTGATGATGATGATGATGATGTGATGATGATGATGATGATGACGATGATGATGATGATGGTGGTGATGATGATGATGATGATGATGATGATGATGATGATGATGATGATGATGATGATGATGATGATGATGATGATGGTGGTGATTCTGATGATGAGGATGAGGAAGAAGAACACGAAGAGACGGGGGCGGAGGCGGAGGAGGAGGAGGAGGAGGAAGAGGAGCATGACGATGATGATGAGGAGGCCGAGGACGAGGAAGAGGAGTAGGAGGAGGAGGAGGAGGAGGAGGAGGAGGAGGCGGAGGAGGAGGAGGAGGAGGAGGAGGAGGAGGAGGAGGAGGAGGAGATGGAGGAGGAGGATGAGGCGGAGGAGGAGAAGGAGGAGGAGGAGGAGGATGAGTAGGAGGAGAAGGAGGGGGAGGAGGAAGAGGAGGACGAGGAGGAGGAGGAGGAAGAGGAGGACGAGGATGAGGATGGTGATGCTGATGATGCTGATGCTGCTGCTGATGATGCTGATGCTGATGATGATGCTGATGATGGTGATGCTGATGACGATGGCGATGATGATGCTGCTGCTCATGATGATGCTTATGCTGATGCCGCTGATGATGACGATGCTGATGATGATGCTGATGATGATGCTGATGATGATACTGATGATGATGCTGATGATGATGCTGTTGCTGATGATGATGATGATGTTGATGAGGTTGACGATGATGCTGATGATGCTGATGTTGATGATGTTGTTCATGATGATGATGATGATGATGATGATGATGATGATGATGATGATGATGATGATGATGCTGATGATGATATGCTGATGCTGATGCTGATCTGATGCTGATGATGAGGATGCTGCTGATGATGCTGATGCTGATGATGATGATGCTGCTGATGATGATGATGATGATGATGATGCTGATATGATGATGATGGATGATGATGACGAAGGAGGAGGAGGAGGAGGAAGGGAGGAGGAGGAGGAGGAGAGCAGGACGAGGAGCAGTGGATGAGGAGGCGGAGGAAGAGTAGGAGGAGGTGGAGGAGGAGGAGGTGGAGGAGGAGGAGGATGCGGAAGATGAACATGAGGAGGATAATGAGGAACAGGAGGAGGATGCGGAGGAGGGTGATGATGATGAGGAGGAGGAGGAGGAGGAGGAGGAGGTGGAGGAGGAGAAGGCGGAGGAGGACGAGAACGACGAGGAGGAGGAAGAAGAGGAGGAGGATGAGGATGACGTGGATGAGGTTGATGAGGAGGATTCGGAGGACGAGGAGGAGGAGGATGAGGAAGATGATGAGGAGGAGTATGCGGATGTGGAGGAAGATGCTGATGCTGATAAGGAGGAGGAGGAGGAGGACCAGGAGGAGGATGAGGAGGAGGCGGAGGAAGAGGACGTGTATGAGGAGGGTGATGAAGAGGAGGAGGAGGAGGAGGAAGTGGATGCTCAGGTATCTGAGGAGGGGGAGGATGAGGATGATGATGGGGAGGGGGAGGATGATACGGAGAAATGCACATAGTTGGGGCAGGATGAGGGGGACGATGCGGAGGAGGAGGAGGAGGCGGATGAGGAGGAGGACGTGGATGACGAGAATGAGGATGACGATGAGGATGAGGAGGAGAAAGAGGAGGAGGGGGAGGAGGAGGAGGAGGAATATGAGGAGGATGAGGAGGATGAGTATGAGGAGGGGGAGGAGGAGGAGGACGAGGAGGAGGAGGAGGAGGAGGCGGATGAGGAGGAGGAGGAGGAGGAGGAGGAGGGGGTGGGGGAGTGGGGTGGCGGGCACGTGCGAGGCACGCGAACCTATCTAGCGTTTGGCCACCATCGCTCCCAAACGTGATTCGACGGAGACCATATTTCCCGTTTGCTGGCCCGCAACGGTCGGGCTTCTTGACGAGGAGGCGCGACGCATGGCTTGGTTTGCCTGACAGCGAACGCGGGGCAGGCAAGTCACACTCGGAAACAGATGAGGTAGATGAGGACGGGGGAGGGTGATGTCTGAGGAGGATATGGGTACGGATACGGATGCGGATGAGGACGCGGAAGAGGATGAGGGAGAGGGTGACGATGCTGCTGATGATGATGCTGATGATGACGATGCTGCTGCTGATGCTGCTGATGCTGATGGTGCTGATGATGATGCTGGTGATGTTGAGGAGGCTGACGATGATGCTGCTATTGCTGATGCTGATGCTGCAGAGGATGCTGATGATATTGAGGATGCTGATGACGATGTTGATGCTGAGGCTGATGCTGCTGCGGATGATGATGCTGACGATGCTGCTGCTGATGATACTGATGATGAGGCTGTTGCTGATACTGATGCGGATGATGCTACTGCGGATGCTGCTGCTGATGTTGATGATGCGGATGATGTTGATGCTGATGCGGCTGATGATGATGCTAATGACTATGATGATGCTGTTGCTGATGATGCTGATGCTGCTGCTGATGATGATGCTGATGCTGATGCTGATGCTGATGCTGATGCTGATGCTGATGCTGCTGATGATGCTGATGATGATGCTGATGGTGATGCCGATGCTGATTATGCCGACGCGAATGCTGCTGATTATGAGGCTGCTGCTAATGATGTCGATGATGCTGTTGCTGCTGCTGATGATGCTGCTGCTGATGGAGATGATGATTAGGAGGAGGCGGAGGAGGGGGAGTATGATGAAGATGAGGATGATGAGGAGGCGGAGGAAGGTGAAGAGGAGGATGGTGATGACGAGGAGGGTGCGGATGAGGAGGAGGACGAGGGCGAGGACGAGGAGGATGAGGATGCGGAGGATGAGAATGAGGAGGATGAGAACGCGGAGGAGGATGAGGAGGAATGAAGAGGGTGTAGAGGCGGAGGAAGATGAGGCGGAGGAGGACGAGGATCATGAGGAGGAGGAGGCGGAGGAGGATGAGGAGGACGAGGAGGAGGAATATGATGAGGAGACGGCGGAGGAGGATGAGGATGAGGATGCGGGTGAGGATGATGATGAGGATGAGGATGAGGATGAGGAGAAGGAGGAGGAGGAGGAAGAGGAGGATGAGGAGGAGGAGGAGGAGGAGGAGAGCGAGGAGGATGATTAGGAGGAGGATGATGATGAGGGGGAGGCGGAGCAGGATGAGGAGGAACATGAGGCGTATTAGGATGAAGAAGGTGATGAGGATGCGGAGGATGATGATGATGATGATGAGGAGGATGATGAGGATGATGAGGAGGAGGAGTTCACGGAGGTGGGGGATGGGGTGGGGGAGGATGAGGAAGGATGAGGAACCCGATGATGATGATGATGATGATGATGATGATGATGCTGATGATGATGATGATGATGATGATGATGATGCTGATGATGATGATGATGCTGATGATGATGATGATGATGATGATGATGCTGATGATG
>CAUYUJ010013658.1:272500-283921 GCA_963575745.1 Prorocentrum cordatum | reverse complement strand
GAGCGCGCTAGGAGCGGCGTCAGAGGCGCCGCCAGACCTCCGAAAGATGATGCTTACGCAGTATTTCAGTCTTTCTATGGTGCAGTAGGCGCATCAAAGCAAGGAACCGGCCTGCCAGCAGGTGCCCCTGCGCAGGTTTCTTATCACCGGCCCTGGGGGCCCCTGGAAGTTCTGGGGCACCCCAGGGAGCTCCAAGCCCAACAACAAACGTGCCACCAGGTTCCTAACAGCAAGACTTCTCTTCGTGTGCGTCTGCGGCAGGTTCTCGTCGTATCGACTTGCGGCGGTCCCAACATGAACGCCGCCCGTGGCCCAGAATCGACCCATTGTTGACCGATCTGGTGCTTCTGAAACGGCCGATTGTTCAAGTTTGAACGACCCCCGCGGTGTCAGGAACCAACGCCGGGGTCGTCACGACACGGAGCTGCCGTGTAGCGGTATCAGTACCTCTCCTGCCCCCCGCGAGGCACGCCTGCCCTGGCGGTCGACGCCGAGGAGGCCGTCGCCACAGACAGGCTGGGGCACATCCGCGTGGCTGTGCGGGTGCGACCGCTGCCCTCTGGGGAGGACGGCATCATCGAGGTGGCGGGCAGCAACGCGATCGCCGTCAAGAAGGAGGCTGCCACGGGCGGCAACGAGCACCTGCGCTCGCAGCAGGGGCGCGTGGAGGAGCGGGGTGGGGCGAAGAGAGGGTCTCGGACTCGTGCTGGGGCTCGTGCTTGGGCTCGGGCTCGGGCTCGGGCCCGTGCTCGGGCTCGGGCTCGGGCGCGAGCTCGGACTCAGGCTCGGGCGCGTGCTCGGGCTCGGGCGCGTGGCTCGGGGGGGCCAGGGCAAGGGTGGTCGGGTCATACGACCTCTGCAGCGCGCAGCTGGTTTCGGGGCTCCGCCGCCCGCTTTCGCTGACACACTGAAGTCTCCTGGTGACGGGATGCGCACGATTTGCAGGCTCCCCCTTTGCTGCCTCCTCCGTTTTGTCCGCCGCGACAGGAGCGGTCCTTCGACCGCGTCTTCGGACCGCTGGCCACGCAGGCCGAGGTGTACGACTGGACGTGCGCGCCCCTTGTGGAGGAGGCCGTGTCCGGGGGCAAGAACGCCACGGTCTTCGTCTACGGGGCGACGGGCGCGGGGAAGACCTACACCATGTTCGGGGACGCCCCGAGGGCGCAGCAGGGGGTGCTCGAAGAAGCACAACGGCACAAGCAAAACTTTCGGAGCTCCACGCGGATTTCTTGGATCGGCGTTGGGGCCCCCTGGCGGCGCCTCCCGCGCCGCCCCTGGTGCGCTCCGCGCGCCAGGGAGGGTGGCCCGCCGCCGATCCGAGAAATCCCCGCGGACCTCCGACAGTTCATACTTCTGCCCTTCTTGCCCTTGCAGGTGATCTTTCGCGGCGTGCGCGACGTGTTCCAGCGGCTGGAGGGCGCGGCCGACGACGGCGGCAACTTCCAGGTCAGGCACGCCCGAAGTGGGGACGGAGAAACTAGGTACGATGCCCAACAGCAAATGTTGTCCCAAACCAACAGCGGCCGCTGTCGGGCAGCCGACGTCCCTCCTCCCCCTCCTCCTCCTCCTCCTCCTCCTGCTCCTCCTCCTCCTGCGTCCGCGACGACGCCGACAGCGAGTTTTGGTCCAAATGGGTAGGAACTCTATCGTCGGCCCTCGTCCCCATTTTTTCCGTACCCACTTCGCTCGTGCCGACAGGTGAAGGTCTCGTTCCTGGAGCTCTACAACGAGTCCGTCAACGACCTGCTGCAGGAACACGGGGGCGGCGGCCTGTGCAAGGTGCTGGAGGACGAGCGCAGGGGCATCGTGAAGGTCCAGCACCTCCGGGAGGTCGAAGCGAAGAACGCCGACGAGGCTCGAATGATCATAACCAGTATGCGTGTATAAAAAAACTAAAAACTAAAATGCAACATTCTTGTTACCATTATTCGTATTATTAATATTGTTGTTGTTGTCGTTGTCGTTGTCGTTGTCGTTGTCGTTGTCGTTGTCGTTGTTGTTGTTGTTGTTGTTGTAGTTGTTATTGTTGCGTTTTTTATTGCCATTGTTTTAGTAGTTGGCATTATTCTGATTAGTCGTATTATTATTGTTGTTGTTGTGGTTGTTGTTGTTGTTGTTGTTGTTGTTGTTTTTGTTATTATGAGTATTATTAGTAGTTTAGTAGGTGTATCTGTAATAACACTATTGTTGTTATTTTTCGTTTCTACTTCCATTATTGCTATTTCTTTTATTTATTGTTAGGATTCGTAGTCTTATTATTATTCTTATTCGTATTCTTTTTATTCTTATTCTTATTCTTATTCTCATTCTTATTCTTATTCTTATTCTTATTATTATTCATATTCTTATTCTCATTATTGTTTTCATGATTATCAGTCTTAGCATCATTATTATCATTATTATTCGTATTACTGTCATACTAATCTTAGTAGTAAGCATTTTAAAAAACAACCAGTCGGAGCTCCGCGCAGATGTCTGGAGATCGTCGCCCGGACCCCCCCTCTGGCGGCGCCTCCAGCGCCGCCCACGGCGCGCTCCGCGCAGCAGGGAGCTGGGGTCCAGCTCCGAGCGAAGAAGGCCCGCGAAGAAGACCGCGCGAAGAAGGCCGAGCTGCGCAGCGGTTTTTCTTTTTCTCCTTCTTCTTTTTCTTCTTTTTATTTTTCTTCTTCGAGGAGGAGGAGGCGGAGGAGGAGGCGGAGGAGGCGGAGGAGGAGGAGGACCACCCACCAAACCACCCCAACCCAACCCGAAGGCTTCAAACTGCCCTCCATTTCCAGTGGGAGGCGGGTCGGGGAACGCTGCAAAAACACATGGAACCCGTACCCCCCCCCAGCCCGAAGTTCGGGTCAAATTCGGGTCTGCGGGTTGGGTTGGGGTGGTCTGGTGGGTAGTCAATTCTAGAGGCGCTGCAGCACCTCGAGGCTGGGATGTTGGCGCGGACCGTCGAGGCCACCGCCGCAAACTTCCAGTCCTCCCGCGCGCACGCGGCCTTCACCCTGACCGTCGAGCGGGTGGCGAGGGTGCAGCCTGAGCCGAACCGCATGTCGTTCGGTCGTGGAGCTGGCCAGGAGGCCAGGGCCCGCCTCGATTCTGTGCCTCCGAGCTCGGTTTCCGTGGTGGTCCGATGCGGCCCCACGCTGGCCCGGCGTAGTTGCGTATCCGGCGTCTGTGCGCAGCCGATTCGATTCGATTTGGGCTCCGAGCCGATGCAGCCAGGATCGATGCTCCGCTCCAATCTCGCGATCCGATCTCGCGCTCCGATGCCGGCAGATCCAGAGAGGCGCGGCAGCTGCACTCCAGGATCTGCTTCATCGACCTAGCGGGGTCCGAGAGGGCAAAAGCGACGCTCAACCACGGCGCCTCGCTGAAGGACGGCGCGCGCATCAACCAGTCGCTGCTGGCGCTCGCGAACTGCATCGACGCCCTGACCGCCCGCGGCCGTGAGAAGGTCCCTACGCTACGGAAGAAGGCCCCCGAGGGAACTTCACACAGCGCCCCTGCCCCTCCTCCTCCCTTCCTCCTCCCTCTCCTCCTCCTCCTCCTTTTCCTCCTCCTTCGCCGCTGAGGCGGCAGGCGGACTTCGTCCGCCCGACCCCACACCACACCACACCTTTTCCTCCTCCTCCTCCTCCTCCTCCTCCCCCTCCTCCTTCCTCTTCTCCTCCTCCTCCTCCTCCTTCCCCTCCTCCTCCTCGCTCCTCCTCCTCCTCCTCCTCCTCCTCCTCCTCCTCCTCCTCCTCCTCCTCCTCTCCCTTTACCCCATCCTCCGTCTCTGGCCCGGTCTCCCAGTGCCGTACCCTGCGTGAGACCTCACACGTGAGAACGCTGTCGTGGCGTCGTCGTGTAGCTTCTACGCCTACCGTAAGGGGCGTCGCCTCCCATCAGGGGGGTTCCCCGCTCTCGCTTCCGCAGCAGCTTCACGTGGTGAAATCATCTGCGCAAGTGAAGTTGCCCTACGATTCCTCGATATTGCCCTCCGCCTAGAGTCTCCCGACCATATCCATGCTTGTGGCCTGCTCGGCGATGATGAGCGGACGCTGGAATCCTGGGCACTGGCGCTCCTTCTCGCTCCTCTTCCTCCTCTGCCTCCTTCGCCTCCTTGCGCTGACCAGTATGTGCACGCGTTCGGGGTAACTCATGGCGCATGGAGGCTCGCACCATCTGTGCACCACGTTCCTTGGCTGTGAGCACACACAGACGCACACCCCGAAAGAAGGCGCCCTATCGCGACTCAAAGCTCACCCTGATGCTGAAGAGCTCGCTGACTGGGGATGGCCTCGTCGCGATGATCGCGAACGTGCACCCCGGCCGCACGCACTTCGAGGACTCGAACAACACCCTCGAGTACGCCAAGCGCGCCTCCTCCGTGCGCCAGCCGGCCCGGAGGAACTCCTGGGCCCTGCTGCCGTCGCCCACCGGCGCGTGCTCGACCCCCCACGGCCGCTCCGGCCCCGGAGGGAAGGAAACGCGCTGACGATGACCAGGCTGTCGCGGCACCCTGTCGACGCCGATCTTGGTCATCTCGAGGCGAGAATTTGCGCATAACCACCGCGTGGAGGATCGATCTTCGCGGACCTCCGAAGGCGGTGGGTATATCCAGATCCACCGCCCGCTGGGTCCCCAGGACGTCGGTTCCCAGGCGGTGGATGCGGACAAATCCCCGTCTCGTAGTCATGGTTCATGCCGGCCGTCGCCGAGTTGCGAGGAGAAGCCACGAACCCACGGTGACCAAGGTGGACGGTGACCAAGATCGACACCGACGTTTCCGCGTTCAGTCTTGGTCATGGCCACCGTCTTCTTTCCCTGCAGGCCCGTCGCTGGGCACCCGGTCACAGCAGCCCCTGCGGGCGGTGCGCGAGGAGGGCGGCTCGCTGTCGACGGAGCTCGGAGAAGACAAGACGGCGTAAGCACAACCGCTTGGAGGGCCGCGTGGACCTCAGAAAGATTTGATTCGCATTCTCATTCGAATGTTGCAATGGGTTGGCGGGCGCATGGCCTCGAAGAGTGCCGCCCCTATCTCAGAGCCACACGCCCTATCCAAAAGGTCTGCCCCTCCTGACCCCCAGATCCCCAGATCCCCGTGGGCCTCTGACAGTCTACATGCTTTTACGCCGTCCCCTGACTTCCGCCGATCTGTTTTTTTCAATCCGCGGCCCCAGAGATCGCCACCTCTTCCCTGGGGATCAGTGTTTCGTGCCAGATACGTTTTGAGGCTCCCTGGCCCCGAGCGCGGCCCCCGAGGGCCGTCATCGAGGAAACTCGCTGGGGCATTGAACAACATTTTTTTTCGCTAGATTTTAAGTTTTTTCTCCTCTCACAGGAGCGGTGCATCGCGTCTTCCTCCAATCTGCCGGCGCCCTCCTCGCGCGTGCGTGGCCGCAGCCGGCGCGGCGCGGAAGGCTCCAGCGCGGGCTCACCCGCGGAGGCGCCAGCAGAGTGCGCCGGCGGCGGCACCGACAGCCCCGCCGCGCAGCAGGGCCCCAGCGCCGACGCGCCCTGCGACGAGCGACTGCGCCCTGGGGAGTCCGCGCCGTCGCCCGGCGGCCTAGGGGGAGGGGAAGGGGGAGGAGGAGGAGGAGGAGGGAGGAGGAGGAGGAGGAGGAGGAGGAGGAGGAGGAGGAGGAGGAGAAGGAGGTGGAGGAAGAGGAGGAGGGAGGGAGGAGGAGGAGGGAGGGTGGAGGAGGAAGGGAGGAAGGAGGATTTTGGTTCAAGTTAGCTCAAGGATCAGACGCAGGATCAGAACGGCCGCGCACGGCTACTCCGACTACCCGTACACCCGACTACCCGTACAGTGGTCATCGTGACCTTTGATCTCATTCACATACTCCTTACAGATCTCACTCATTAGTTTGTGCGATGGCATTTTTGACGCTTGAGTCTATGAGCGCCCTGCTTGATACCAAATTTGAGCAGAACTTGGCGCCGATCAAGGCGAAGCTTATGACGTTGGAGCAGAGGGCGGACAAGACGGATGAGGGGCTGTGCTCCCTGGTGCATACTTGGGCCCTCCACATTCGCCGTCTTGTCTTTTTCAATACGGCCCCCTGGAGGAGGAGGACTAGGAGGATTGGGAAGAGGAGCAGGAGGAGCTGGGAGGAGCTGGGAAGAGGAGGAGGAGGGGGAGGAGGAGGAGGAGGAGGAGGAGAAGCTGGGAGGAAGGAGGAGGAGGAGGAGAGGAGGAGGAGGAAGGCGGAGCTGGGGGGGAAGGAGGAGGAGATTAGGAGAGAGGAGGAGGGCAGGAAGAGGAAAGAGGAGGAGCAGTGAAGAGTGAGGAGCGAGGAAGGAGGAGTTCTTGCAGGAGGAGGAGGGGGAGGAGGAGGAGGAGGAGGAGGAGGAGGAGGAGGAGGCAAGTCTCGACTTTTTCCTCATGGGCAGGAGCAAGTCTCGACTTTTTCCTCATGGGCAGTCGCTTCTCTTGGCCGCCCCGGGAGGACGACCCCCAGAGGCCGAACACGGGCGCACGACTCTTGCCCGGACTTTCTTGGCAGCACGTCGGACGGTACGGGTTCTTGCCCCCGCGCTCCCATCGAGAGAAGCGCCGCGATTTTATGCTGCCTCGGACTTCGAGGCGGCTCCAGCCATGGCCACGAGTAGGCCCATAAGCTGCCAGGGTCGTACCGGCAGAAACCCGGCTTCTGATCCTCGGACCCCTCAAGCCTCGAGATCAATCATCTGGAAGGTATTCTAAGTAGGTCGAGGGGATTTAGATGACTTTTGGCACCTCTGGGTTCTAAGGAGTTCGCTGGGTGTCTCGGGAGTTTAGTTTATGATGGAGGTGGAGGATGGTGATGTGATGTGATGATAGTGGTGATGATGATGGTGATGACGACGATGGTGATGGTGGTCGTCGTGGTGGTGATGAGGATGATGCTTGCGATGATTCTGACGGTCACGACACTGGTGATGTTGATGCTGCTGCTGATGATGAGGATGCTGATGCTGATGAAGATGATGATGATGATGATGACCACGATGATGATGATGCTGCTGCTGATGATGGTGACCTGATGCTGATGATGCTACTCCTGCTGCTGATGATGCTGATGCTGATAAAGGTGAAGATGCTGATGATGCTGCTGATGATGATGTTGATGCTGATGATGATGATCATGCTGACGAGGATGCTTATGATGATGGTGACCATGATGATGATGATGATGATGATGATGATGATGATGCTGATGCTGACGGTGATGATGATGATGATGATGATGATGATGATGATGATGATGATGATGATGATGATGATGATGATGATGATGATAATGAGATGATGAGATGGTGATTGTGATGCCACCGACGATGCGGCTGATGATGATGCTGATGGGATTGATGCTGATGATGATGATGATGATGCTGATGATTACGATGACGATGACGATGGCGATGATGACGATGATGATGGTGGCTGCTGATGGTGATGAGGTTGATGATGGCGACGATGACGATGATGCTGCTGATGATGGTGGTGATGATGATGACAATGCTGATGGTGGTGATGATGCTGCTGCTGCTGATGACGATATGTTAATTATGATGATGGTGGTGATGATGTTGCTGCTGACGAGGACGAACTGATGACGATGCTGATGATGATGACGATTACGATGCTGATGATGATGAGGGTGCTGCTGCTTCTGCTGCTGATGATACTGGTGGATGTGCTGATGATGAGGACGACGATGATAACGATGCTGATGATGAAGATGAAGACGAGGTTGATGATGATAATGATGATGCTGATGATGACGATTATGATGCTGATGGGGTTGATGCTGATGTTCTGCTGCTGGTGATTGTGATGGTGATAAAGATAACGATGAATCTCATTATCATTATGATGAGATGATGATGACGATGCTGATGATGATGCTGCTGAGGATGCTGTTGTCGATTTTGTTTCTGTTTTGCCGATGATGCTGCTGCTGACGACGATGCTGATGATGATGATGATGATGATGATGATAATGATCTGGTGGTGGTGGTGATGATGAAGATGCTGATGATGATGCTGTTGATGCTGATTGTGGTGGTGATGATGCTGATTCTGAAAATGGTGGTAATGATGATGATGATGATGATGATGATGATGATGATGATGATGATGATGATGATGATGCTGATGATGATGATGATGGTGATGATGGTGATGCTGATGCGTATGCTGACGATGATGATGCTGATGGTGAGGATGTTGTTGTTGTTGTTGTTGTTGATGATGACGATGATGATGGTGACCCCTGACATCTGCCGATCTGTTTTTTCAATATGCGGCCCCAGAAGTCCCGCCCCCTTCTCCTGGGGTAGCTTTGCCCAGGACCCTTTTTGGTGGCTCCGGGGCATGTTCTTGGCCCCTGAGGGCCAACATCGAGGAAGTTCCCCCTTCTCTTGCCATGACCTAACTCCCTCCTCCTCGCTCGGAGCGGCCGCGTCGGCTCCCGCCGCCGCTCGGCGCTGTCGATGTTCCCCGATCCTCCATTGAGGATCTTCGCCTCGATCCTCGATCCCCGATGCTCCTCGATCCTCGAACTGATGCTCCTCGATCCTCGATCCTCGGGCCTCGGGGCCCCCTTCGGTGGACCCTCCGCTCACTGCCGAGAGGCGGCGCCCCGGCCGCCGCGGCGCCGGCGGCGCGCCGCGCGTCCGCGCACGGGCTTTCGGAGAGCCTGTCCGAGCTCAGCCTGTCCGTCCACGACGGCTGCGGCAGGGGCGAGGCGGGCCGGCCAGGGGCCAGACCTCCGCGGCGCCGTGGGAGGTTCACGGCGGCGGTTCCTGGATGTCTTCGTGGGCTCCTCGCTTCCGCCGCCTCCTCCCCTTCCTCCGCCTCCTCTCCTCGTCCCGCTCCTTCCCTCTCCTCCTCTTCCTGGTGCTCCCTCTCGTTCCTCCTCCCCCCCTCCTGCTGCCCCTTCTCCTCATCGTGCTCCCTCTCCCCCCCTCCTCCCCCTCCTCCTTCTCCCCTCCTCCTCATACTCCCTGTCCCCCCTCTCCTCCGCCTCCTCCGCCATCCTTTCTCCATGCGTAGCACCCTGCAGGCAGGTGCGGATAGGAGTGCGGGGGCGGCGGGCACGTCGGCAGTCTGCGAGGCCCGCCGCAGGCGCATCTAATCTCTACAAGCTGTACAAGAGCCCGCCACAGGCGCCGAGATTTTTCACTAACGCAGTGTAGGCAGTTCGCGGGTTGGGTCGCGGGTGGGTCGCGGGTGGGTCGCGGGTTGGGTCGCGGTTGGGTCGCGGGCCAGGTCGCGGGTAGGTCGCGGGCCAGGTCGCGGGTGGGTCACGGGTGGGTCGCAGGTGGGTCGCGGGTCGGGCCGCGGGGGACGACAACAACAACCAATAATAACACCTACAACAACAGCAACAACGACAACAGCAACAACAGCAACAACAACAGTATTGACACTAACATCAGCAACAACAACAGCAACAACAGCAACAACACCAACAACACCACCAACAACACCACCACAACAACAACACCAACAACACCATCACCAACAACAGCAACACCAACAGCAACAACCGACAACAACAACAACGACACCGACACCGACAACAACACCAACAGCACCAACAATAACAGCACCACCACCAACAACACCAACACCACAAACAACAGCAACACCAACAGCAGCAACAATACCAACAGCAACAGCAGCAACAACCAACAACAACGACAACGTCACCGACAACATCAACAGCACCAGCAACAACATAACCAGCACCACTAACAGCTTCACCATCAACAACAACAACAACAGCAACACCAACAACAATAACAACATGACAACATCACCAACAACAGCACCATCACCAAAACAACAACACCACCAACACCGACAATACCATCAACAACGCCACCACCACCACCACCACCAACAACAAACACAACAACCACAACAACACCAACAACGACATCAACAACAACAGCAGCAAAAACAACAACCGTCTGCACCACAGAGCCTTACTTCAGCCAGGCGCCCAGGGACAGTGAATGACCGTTCGGCCCTGTCACTCTGATACACACCTCCTCCTTGTTGCACCCCGAGACGAGTGGGTAGGGCGGGCGGCGGGCCATGTGTTTTGCCGGAGACTTCCTCACCACTCGTGCTCCATCCTCACGGATGGAGCGCCAGTGGTTTTCAGAATGCGGCTCTCGCCCTAGCGTCGCGCACGTTCGTTTTCAACGTCCGCAAGCATTTACGGATTGAGGGCGGGCCGTTTTCAAGACACCTGGCTCTCGCCGCTGCGTATCTTCATGTAAAAATTTTGCAGCGGTTGCACGCGTGGAGGGCGGGTCGTTTTCACCAGGTGGCTCTCGCCCTCGCGTCGTGCACAGTCGTCCTGAACGCTTGCAAGAGCGTCACGGATGGAGGGCGGCTCTTCTCAAACATGTGGCCCTCGACTTAGCGCCGCGCGCTTTCGTCGTAAGAGTTTGCACCAGTTTCAGGGATTGAAGTTGAAGTCCTAGGAATGGTGTTCTGGAGCGATTTCGGATCATCAAGACGATTCGTGGCGTTGCAGTCCCAGGACTGGTGTTTGGCACGGTTCAAGATTTTCAGACGGTTGTCTTGCAAAGGGGCACTTCCCTCTGTGCAACCGAATCCTTATAGGGACCTGTGAAGAGGAAACATGGAGGGAAGGTTTATTACAACACCGTTGATGAGTCTTGGGTTTAGACTGGCCTTCCTCCTCCTCCTCCTCCTCCTCCTAATACTCCCTCTCTTCCCTTCTCCTTTCTTCTCCTCCTCCTCGTTATCCTCCTCCTTCTCCTCCTCCTCCTCCTCATGCTCCCTCTCACCCGGCTCCGCCCACTCCTCCTTCTGCTCCCCCGCTTCCTCCCTCCCTCCTTCCCTCGGACCTAGATTTCCGACGATATGCATTTTCCGATCCAGTGTTTTTTTCTCGGATTTTGGCCTCGGAGGTTGTTCATCGGACCCCAGGGCCACCAACAACGGGCCCAGGACGAAAATCCGAGCTGGGGCCGCAGGTGGAAAAAAGTATTGTCGGCGGATGTCAGTGCTTTGCGCCATTACATGTTCATTGGTTCTCGGAGGTGTTCTGGCCTCAGGTGCTCTCCGGCAGCTGCGTCTCGCCGAGAGCGTTCGAGGGGTGCCCGGATCGTCCCGAACGACCGCCAGAAGCCCGAGTTTTGTGGCCCGAGAGCCACCATGCCCAGACCGCCTCGCATCGCGACAAAAACTCACGGCGGCAGGCTCTTGTGCGTTTTCGGCCTCTTGGGCCTTCAATGGGCCCCAGGACCGGCGAGAAAGTGCTCGGGGGGACGCGACACGATCACGGCGGGAGCTTTTGTGGCCGCTTTCGGCCGCCCCTTGGGGCCCTCATCGGGCCAGGGGGGTGACAGAAGCCGGCTCGGGGCGAAAAGCTGGTCCCAGGCCCAGACAATGCGATGCCTCGGTTTTTC
>CAUYUJ010013658.1:227500-267500 GCA_963575745.1 Prorocentrum cordatum | reverse complement strand
CAGGGCCCAAGGACCCCGACACGGGACAACAGCTGTACAAGACAGGAACCAACGACATCCAGTGGGACCTCCCCGGGGAGACACCCGGCGAGGCGATAAGACGACTCCAAGTCGCGCTGGGAACAATGTTCACTGGCACCTGGCACACCTTCGCCAAGCGGCAGTTTGTGCCCGGCAGCACGGGCGCGCTCGACCCGCTTCGGCACGACCCGCAAACCTGCCACCTCTTCTTGGAAACCTTCCGCAGCCACAAGTGCGACGTACGGGCCGTCAGTGACGCGCTGGGCCTCGGCGTCGACTGGACTCGGCTGTGGCAGCTACACCTGGGTCGAAGCGGCGGAGTGAGCAGTGATCACCACGCGGCGAAGGGCCACCTGAACAACCAGGCCCCCAAGAAACGCACAACTCAGTGGCGGGCCGTCCCCCCACAGTAGCCTTGCTGCCCCCCCTCTTGGCACCGCGCGCGGGGGGGACTGGTGCGTGGATGTTGGCCACTGGCAGCTGACCCATTGCTGCCCTGCAAGTTGTGGCCTGCGTTTGGGGTGCCTCCCTCTGGCCGGGGGCCTCCCGCGGGGGGTCAAGGCGCCCTCGCTTTCCCGTTTTGCAGCGTTGGGCCTTGCATCGCTTCCCCCCGTGCTCGCCGCGTCTTGGCCCTCGCCGGGCATTTGTCCGTGCTGCGTAGGGCCTTGCATCGCCTCCCCCCGTGCTCGCCGCGTCTTGGCCCTCACCGGGCACGGTTCGGGACTGCAGTGTGGTCGGGCTTGACAGTTGATGACGTCCCAGAGGGGAATCAGGAGGCGGTTGCGGGCGGGGGCCCTAGAGACGGCCATGTGGCAGCTAAGATCTAAGCTCGGCGCAGACCCCCCCGCGGACAGCAGGCCCCCCCCGCAGTCGGGTCAGAGCAGGGGCTGGCCCCAGCCGCGCCCACCATGGCGGGCTGCCCAGCAGTAGATGGCTTCAGCACCGAGGGAGGCGGGGTGAGAAAACAGCACCCCAGAGATGCAGACGATCAGCCCCACCAGATGCCAGGTGATGCAGGGGAGGCTGGCGGACCAGTCGTGAGCGAGAGGGGCGCGGGAACGGACGCTCCGGGGGGAGAAAGTCCCGACCTCCCCGCCCTCTTACCAACCCTGGATCCCATCTCGCTCCCAGTTCCGTCCCCGCCTCCCCCCTCTCCCCGCAGTGGGGCAGCCCGTGAGTGCGAAGCGCCAGCAGCAGGTGCCACCCAGCTCCTGGAGGCTGAGGACGATGCTCCTGGTGAAACCATGAGGCGGCCGTGGGCGGGAACTCTAGAGAGGGTCGCCGCGAGCCTAACCAGCTCACAGTAGCGGACGGCGCCGTCCACCCACCACGGGGACAGACGACCAGACCGCCCCCCCGCATTGGCGGGCCTCTCACCACAGAGGCCGCCAGATGACGAGGGAAGAGCTGTTGAGAGACGGCATTGCCGCCGACGGCTGCCCCCCTCTCCTCCTTTGTCTATGCAATCGTGACAGCGGCTTTTGGCTGCACCTCCATTCCTCCTTCTCCTCCTCTCGACCGAGATACGTGTACAGCGGCTTTTGGCTGCGCCCCCCCCATCGCGAGATGCCGACGGCTGCGGCTGCGCCAGCGGGGCAGCTGCAGTGGCAACAGTTGCCGCAGCAGCTGCAGCAGCAACAGCCTCCCCCACCTCCCCCTCACCAGTCGTGGCCTGCGTAAGGGGTGCCTCTCCCTGGCCCGGGGCCTCCCGTGGGGGGTCAAGGCGCCCTCGCCTCCCCGTTCCGCTGCTGAGGGCCTTGCATTGCCTCCCCCCGCGCTCGCCGCGTCTTGGCCGTCACCGGGCACTGGTTCGGGCCTGCAGTGTGGTCGTGGCACCGCTCGCGCGGGGGATTGGCGCGTGGAGGTTGGACACTGGCTGCCGGCCCATTGCTGGTCTGCAAGTCGTGGCCGCGTTTGGGGTGCCTCCCTCTGGCCCGGGGCCTCCCGCCGGGGGTCAAGGCACCCTCGCTTCCCCGTTTTGCTGCGTTGGGCCTTGCATCGCCTCCCCCCGTGCTCGCCGCGTCTTGGCCCTCACCGGGTTCGGGCTCGGGACTGCAATGTGGTCGGTCTTGACAGTTGATGACGTCCCAGAGGGGAATCAGGAGGCGGTTGTGGGTGGGAACCCTAGAGAGGGCCATGTGGCGTCTAAGATCCTAGCTCGGCGCAGACCCCCCGCGGACAGCAGGCCCCCCCCGCAGTCGGGGCAGAGCAGGGACGGGCCCCAGCCGCTCCCACCACGGCGAGCTGCCCAGCAGTAGATGGCGTCAGCACCGAGGGAGACGGGGTGAGAAGACTGGCCCCCAGAGATGCAGACGGTCAGCCCCACCAGATGCCAGGTGATGCAGGGGAGGCTGGCGGACCAGTCGTGAGCGAAACACGGAGGCCACGCTAGCCGTGTTCTGTCCACCCTTCACGGGGACAGGCGCGTTCGTCACGCAGTGGCGCGCCACCCCCCCGCCAAGACGCTCCCGTCCCTGGAATGACGTTGTCACTGGCGGCAGTGCGGCCGCCGGCCGCCCCCATCTTACTAATCTGTGTCCAGCGGCTTGTGGCTGCACCTCCTCCTTCCCCTCCTCCCCTCATTGGCGCTCGTATTCAGCGGCTTTTGGCTGCGCCCCCCCCTGCCCACCAGCGCCATCACATTGCGCAGGCCGCAGGAGCGCGTCTGCCCTGAGACCTGCCCCGGGACCAGCGGTCCCTCCTTCGTCGCCGACCCGGCCATGGTTCTACTACAAGGACGTCTCGGCCCGCCGTTAGCACGCCGCCAGCGAACGGTACGGCCCAGCAGCTCTGCAGCTGCCAGCTATCGGTTCGCGCTGGCGTCGGAGGTTTTCAGGCTTCTGCACGGGCAGCGGGACAGGTGTGGAGTGGGTGCGGCTGAACGCTCCCTCACCCATGGCGATTGGCTTCGTCGAAGTGAGCGGCCCCGCACTGAGTGGTTCAGCCTTCTGCGGTCCGAGTTCGTTTCGCTCTTCTCGGCGCAGCCACAGCCACCAGCTCCGCGGCAGTACAATTGCATCGTTGTGCCCCCGAACAGAACAGCGTGATTTCGGATACGATGTGAGCGCACAGGCCCACCAGCTGGAGGTTGAACAGCCACGTGATCGCACACCAGTGGTCTGCCTCCCACTGGCTCGGTGCCCGGACGCGGATCAGCCGCACCCCAGCTACAGCGAGCTTTGGTGAGTCGGGTCCCCCCTGCCGCACCATCGTCCGCACGTGAAGGTGCAGTGTGTCTGATTTAGTTGCCCTCGCTCGCACCCCAGCTACAGCGAGCTTTGGTGAGTCGGGTTGCCCTGCCGCACCATCGTCCGCACGTGAAGGTGCAGTGAGTTGGAGGTTCAGTTGCCTTCGCCCGCAATCACATCCTTTTTCTGAGGCCCGCTGGACGGCCAGGTTCAGTGTGCACACGCGTGGGCATCGTTTGGTCGAGTTGGCCGCTCGGATTCGCGTTCTGCCCGCGGCATGGCACAGTGTCTTGGTGTCCGTTCAGGCCTCGCTTACGGTGGCGGTTCGGCTGGAGTTTGGCGCCGCAAGGGCGACTTCTCCTCCCGCCCCCTCGAATTCAGTTCATTTTGTTCCGTGCGCGTGCACCTGCGTGCTTCCTCGCAGGAGCGAGTTTCGCCCGCCACTGCGGCGGCAATCTTCTCGTTAATTCGTAGGTACCGCGCCCCGGAATTACTTGTCCGCTCCCTGTCCGCCGCCTCGGAGCCGCCAACCAAAAAAAATATCCCCACCAGCCAGCTGCAGTCTGAGTGGGCTGGCCGGCTCGCGCCTGTCCTAGCTAATTCGCCTAGTTCGCGTCCCGGAGCTTGCTTTCGCCGCCTGACCTTCGTCTCGCGGCCGCGACCGAAACAAGTATCCCCACCAGCCCATCCACAATCGATGCGTAGGGGAGCTGACGGAAGAAGGGAAGCAGAGACGCTCATAGTGAAACCGAGCGGGCAAGAACGGTGAATTGGGAGATCTTTTGTGGCGAAGGTTGCATGTGTTGCTGCCGGTGCTCTTGCTCCTGCTGGTACTGCTTCTGCGTCGTCGTCGCCGTCGTCGTCACCGTCGTCGTCGTCGAGGGGGGTCTCCCTGGTGGTGCGGTCCCCCCCTCCCGCACGAACATTTCCACTCCCTAGCTCGGGGGGGCATCGTGGACCCCTTGCTGGAGGTGGCTCTGGGTGGTGCTAGTGTCGCTTCTCCTCCCATCGCGTCGTCGACGACGACGGCGGCGGCGGCGACGATAGCGGCGGCAGCGGCGGCGACGATGGCGGCGGCGGCGACAACGGCGGCAAGGAGGAGGAGGAGGGCGAGCAAAAATGCCAGAGGTCTCTTGAATGCCTTTCGGAGCCTCTTGGGATATCTCCTGGGGGCTTCTTTGAGGCATCTTGGGACGTCTGGGGGGTCTCTTGGCGGTCCTGGGGGGCTCTTGGGCGTCTTGAATGCGTCGGGGGGGGCCTCTTGGAGGCCTCTTGGAGGCCTCTTGGGGCCATCTTGGCGCCTGTTGGGGCCTCCTGGGCGCCTCTTGGGGCCATCTTGGAGGCGATCGATCAAAGAAGGGGGGTTCCTTAGTTAGCACCGCCCCTCGGGAGCCCCCCAAATAGCCTCCTGGACCCCTCTTGGGGCGCTCTTGGAGCGCTCTTGGGCGCTCTTGGGGCCGTCTTGGGGCCCTCTTGGGCCCCTCTTGGGGCTATCTTGGGCCCTTTTGGAGCCATCTTGGGCCTCGGAAGGCCATCGGAAGCGAAAAGGCGAGAAGGCAAACATCATTGGTTTTCCTTAGGTTTTTTAAAAAAATGATTTTAGCCTCTTGGAGGACTCCTTGGGGAGCTATTTAGCTTCTTGGAGCCGTCTTGGGGCGGTCTTGGGGCCTCTAGGAGCATCTTCAGAGCCATCTTGATGCATCTTGGCCCATCTTGAGCCATCTTGGAGGGCATCTTGGGCTTTCCGGGGCGCTGTTGGAGCCGTCTTGGGCCATCTTGGACGCTCCAACGCGTCGCCGCGCCCCCCGTCCAGGTCCAGGAGAGGGGTAGTAGGGGGAGGGGTAAACCCCTCCCCGAAGGGGAAGAAGGAGGGGTGGAAGAGGAAACTCTCTAAACCACCTACGCCCAGAGGGCAGGTGGGATTTTTGGGCTACCGATCTCCCTCCCTCGCTTCTGGCTTCTTGCTCGTCTGGGTGGGGGGGCCTCGCCACCACGGCCAGATCCTCCCTGGAGTCCTCTGGGCAGAGCGCGCCCTGGGAGAGGTTTGGGGAGCAGCGGTAACCGCGAGGGGTCTTCAGAGCTGCGCCCCCCCCCCCGCCTAAGCTCTCGGCGCGGAATAGAAACTCGTCCCTTCTCCTCCTTCCCCTCCCTCCTCCTCCTCCTCCTCCTCCTCCTCCTCCTTCTCCTCCTCCTCCTCCTCCTCCACCTCCTTCTCCTCCCTGTGTTAATCCTCCCTCCTCCTCCTCCTCCTCCTCCTCCTTCCTCTCCCTTCTCCCTCCTCCTCCATTGCTGCCCGGAGGTTTAAAGACCCTCTGGGGTGAATCATTTGTACTCCTGTCCCCCCAGAGGAGCTCATGGGAGACGACACGAGAGACCTGTCGCTCCTGATCAAGCACGCCCACGGGGCCCGCGTCGAGTCTTTCGAAGGTGGCGTTAAG
Organism: Prorocentrum cordatum; assembly: GCA_963575745.1. Classification (NCBI taxonomy): domain Eukaryota; class Dinophyceae; order Prorocentrales; family Prorocentraceae; genus Prorocentrum; species Prorocentrum cordatum. The sequence goes on along the minus strand of CAUYUJ010013658.1, from coordinate 261,853 downwards.
TCGGGCGTGTCCCCCTCTACAGGGGGATTTTCGATTTAAGTTAAGATAATCGAGTCGAAACATATTCCAAAAGGATCACAAACATTGAAGAAATCGTCCCCCATTTTTTTTTGTTGGACTATTTTGGAATATTCCCCTTGTAGAGGGACAGGCCCGACTTCAAAAGGTGGCAGGAGGCTGCAGCACCATGGGGGCGGGGAGTGCGCCTGCGCGGCCCCGTTCTGGAGCGCCTCCCGTGCCGGAGGGGAGCACGGCGCGGCCCCGGTGGCAGGTGTGCCGACGCCTGCCAGGGGCCAGACGCCGTCGCCTGCGCCCCGGCCCGGGGAGGACGACGCGATCGCCCTGCTGCGCCAGGTCATCAGCACGCTCCAGGCCCCCGGGGGGCGCCAGCCGTACTCGGGGGTGGACAGACCTCCTACCCTGACACGTCGATTCAGGAATTGTCCGTTGTCGGTTCGCGAGAGGGCGTCGCGGCCGTCATTTTTGCGGGTCCAGGTCCGTCGGTTTCGGTCCCAGGTCGTTTTCACTAAGGGGAGGTCTACTAAAGGGAGGTTTGTCCACCGCCGAGGGGGGCGCCAGCCGTACAGCTGGCCGCGAGGGAGTCAGCAATAACCTCAGCTCTGCAGGGGTGCCCTTCTGTTCTTTTGCTTGTCTGGGCTCGCCACCCTCGGAGGCTCTTCTCCCTGGGCAGGCCCAAGGGCCCTTTTGTCCCTTGGGCCCTTGGGCCTGCAGCGAAGGGGCTCGTGCTCTTGACCCACGCTCCTGCCCGACGAGTGCTGCTCATCGAGTTTGTTTCCCGATTGCCGCCCGCAAGCTGGCAGTGAAGATCGTCGATGAGAATTTCACGCTCGGATATCGCCTCTGTGGTCGATGGCTCTGTGGTCGATGGGCGACTCACCTTCCGATGGAGCTTGCCCATCCCCCCCCGTCCTCCTCCTCCTCCTCCTCCTCCTCCTCCTCCCCTCCTCCTCCTCCTCCTCCTCCTCCTCCTCCTCCTCCTCCTCCTCCTCCCCCTCCTCCTCCTCCTTCTCCTCCTCCTCCTCCTCCTCCTCCTTCTCCAGCCCCCCGTCCACCCGTTCCGACAGCACGTGCCCAACCCCCCCCCCAGCAGATCCAGGGTGGGGGGGTGGCGATTATTGCCCCATCCAGAGCATGGCTCTGCTCCAGAGTCAGGATGTTCCACTCACTGGAGGTGGGCCCTGGAGGTCTGGACCACTTCCCTGGGGCTGGTTCTTCGTCCCGAGTCCTTTTTTCACGCTCCCGAGGCCTGGCGAGGCCCCCCGGAGGTCCAAAACTGTCCGAATCCCGCCGCTCCAACTCTTGACGAGCGTTGGATCTCCTGTCGGGGTGTTCCGCTCGCTGCCTCTCTTGGCCCGCGCTCCTGTGGCCGTGCTTCCGCCGTGCGTCGCGCCGGCACCCGGCCCTGGCCGTGCCAGCTTCCGGCCGGAGCGGCCGGCGCCCACTGGGGCCCCCTGGCCAGGCCAGGAGGGCGGCCAGCGTTCGGCATCGTTTATCCGATCCCCAGCCCCATCCTCATCCCCTTTGGAGACCCCCACCAAGTTGCCTCCCCCCCAGTTGGGGATACTGCGAAGCGAGAATTTATACATGACCACCGCCCGGAGGATCAGTTTGTCGGGTACCTCGGCAGGGGGTGGATGTGGACATTTTCGGGCCCCCGGGGGCCAAACTATATCCATATCCACCGCCCGCTGGGGCACCAGGACGTCGGTTCCCAGGCGGTGGATATGAATCAACTCCCGCCTCGCACCATCCTCGTCCCCTGCGAGACCCCCACCAAATTGCCCCCCAGTTGGGGATGCACCCCTCGAATCCCGAAGGGTACGGCCTGCATCCCCATCCAGGGGGGTAAATCCGCCAGTGGGGCCCAGGCCACGCCGCTGGGGATGGGGGCCAGATCAACGATGCTCAGGCTTTTGTCACCGCTCCAGGAGGCCCAGGGCTCGGCCCGGCCGGGGTATCGACGCAGGCGTGCCGTTTGCAGTTGTCGAGTATGTCGGGGGCGGCCCAGAGGGGGTGATGACTGGAGCAGGGTGGATCTCATGGCGTGGGCAACGACATTTCCTCAGATGTCATGGCGCCTCTTCTTATTTCGTTACGTCCCTGGCCGCCCCCTTGGGCCGCGCACATGCCGTTGGCCATGACTTGCGCCCCTCCCCCTCTTCGACGCTCCCCGCTTGGCCGACATCGAGCAGGGGATCGACTACAGAATTGATTTGCCCCCGAATTCGTATCCCCGCCCAGTGTACGAACATATCTTAGACTTTTCCGTAAATCTACGAACGTTCTACGCATCTTTCTTGGATTCGACGGGGAAACCAGTGTTGGGTACATCGAATATGTAGTCGATCCCCCACTCGAAGCTGGCGGCCTCGCACAGGCCGACAAGACGCGGCTGGACTCCATGCTGGAGGCGGTGCTGGAGGAGCGGGACGCGAGGGCGGTGCCAGAGCTCCGACGTCGTGATTTTGTCACATGGCGCGGGTTCCCTGAGGTCTGGACCCCTTCTCTGGCGCTGGCTCTTCCGTCCCGAGCCCCTTGTGGACGGCCCCAGGGCCCAGTCAGGGCCTCCAGAGGCCGAACACGACCAACCTTGAGATCCGACGCGGCGAAGCAAATGGCAGCATCGCGAAAACCACGACCGAAGCCCTAGACTAGACTTAAGTCGGGCCTGTCCCTACAGGGGAATGTTCAAAAATAGTGAAAGAATAGTATGTGGACGATTTTTTGAGCATATTTGGCAACTTTTGATTATTTTTGGGGTACTTCCCCACATCCAAAGTGGGGTTCTTGTTTTCTCTGCACACCCCGCGCAGGAGAGAGATCTCACCCCCCCTCCTCTCACTCACGTACTCTCTCACACACATCATCATCATCGTCATCACTCATTCACTCACTCATTCAATCATCATGCTCACTCACTCTTTCAATCATCATCATCACTCATTCACTCGCCCCTCGCCCATTCACACACTCATACCACTATCATCTTCATCATCATCATCATCATCATCATCATCATCATCATCATGATTCGACACTCATCATCATCATCATCATCATCATCATCATCATCATCATCATCATCATCATCATCATCATAATCATCATCACCATCATCGTCATTCGATCACTCATCATCATCATCATCATCATCATCATCGTCGTCGTCGTCGTTTCCATCATCATCAGCATCATCTTCATCATCATCGTCCAGCATCATCATCAGCATCAGCACATCCCCCTCATCATCACCCACTCACTCATCACTTCGTCATCGATCACTCCCTAGCTTGGATATGGAGGAAGCATCAAGCAGGAGCCTCGTCTGTGAGTGAATTGCGAGGAAGTCTCAGGCGGGAGCCCAATCCCTATGGGGCCCGCACTTCATGTTGGTAATCTGAGCGGGTCATCGGAAACTTGTATCTGTCGTCACTTTTGAGCTCCTGATGCCTGATGATGGAGGAAGTATCAGGCGGGGGCCTCGTCTGTGAGTGAATTGCAAGGAAGTCTCAGGCGGGAGCCCCCTCCCTATGGGTCCCGCACTTCATGTTGGTAATCCGAACGGGCCATCGGATTCTTGTAGCTGTCGTCACTTTTGGGCTCGTCAGGCGTGAATACGGAGGAAGTATCAGGCGGGGGCCTCGTCTGTGAGTGAACTGTGAGGAAGTCTTAGGCGGGAGCCCCCTCCCTATGGGGCCCGCAGATCATGTTGGTAATCCGAGCCGGTCATCGGATTCCTGTAGCCGTCGTCGCTTTTGGGCTCCTGATGCCTGAATATGGAGGAAGTATCAGGCGGGGGCCTCGTCTGTGAGTGAATTGTGAGGAAGTCTCAGGTGGGAGCCCCCTCCCTATGGGTCCCGCATTTCATGTTGGTAGTCCGGGCGGGTCATCGGATTTCTGTAACTGTCGTCACTTTTGGGCTGAATGCGGAGGAAGTATCAAGCGGGAACTTCGTTTGTGAGTGAATTGGGAGGAAGTCTTAGGCGGAAGCACCCTCCTTATGGGTCCTTCATTTCATGTAGGTAATCCGAGCGGGTCATCGGATTCCTGTAGCTGTCGTCACTTTTTGGGTTCCTCAGCTCCTGCGGCCTGAATACAGGGGAAGTATCAGGCGGGAACTTTGTCTGTGAGCGAAGTGCGGGTAGCCTATCTGAACTGGTCGTCGGCAAAGCTGCTGTTGTTTTGAGCCTGCATGCCCGGAAGGGTGACTGAGAAGTGCGGGTAGCCTCGTCTGAGCTTGTCGTCGGCAAAGTTGTTATTCCCCACATCCTAAGTGGGGTTCTTGTTTTCTCTGCACACCCTCCGCGCAGGATCTCTCCTCCTCCTCCTCCTCCTCCCTCTCCTCTCCTCCTCCTTGCTTGCTCCTCCTCCTCATCATCATCACCATCACCATCACTCCCCACTCATCATCATCACCATCAGCATCACCATCACCATCGCACGATCATTCATCATCATCAGCATCGCACATCACTACACGCTAATTCATCACTTCGTCATTATCATCATCATCATCACCACCAGTCACCATCAGCATCGCACGATCACTAATCATCATCACTCATTATCATCATCATCTTCATCACCATCATCATCACTCGATCACTCACTCACTGACTCACTCATCATTCTCATCATCACCCACTCATTCATCATTATCACTCACTCATCACTTCGTCGTCAGTCACTCGTCTGTGAGTGAATTGTGAGGAAGTCTCAGGCTGGAGCCCCTTCCCTATGGGTCCCGCACTTCATGTTGGCAATCCGAGCGGGTCATCGGCAACTTGTAACTGTCGTCACTTTTGGGCTCCTCAGGTTTGAATTTGGAGGAAATATCAAGCGGGAGCCTCGTCTGTGAGTGAATTGTGAGGAAGTCTTAGGCGGGAACCCCCTCCCTATGGGTCCCGCATTTCATGTTGGTAATCCGAACGGGTCATCGGAAACTTATAGCAGTCATCACTTTTGGGGTTCTCAGGCTTGAATTTGGAGGAAGTCTCAAGCGGGAGCTTCGTTTGTGAGTGAATTGTGAGGAAGGTCAGGCGGGAACCCCCTCTCTATGGGTCCCGCATTTCAGGTTGGTAATCCGAGTGGGTCATCGGCAAGCTGTATCTGTCGCCACTTTTGGGCTCCTCAGGTTTGAATTTGGAGGAAGTATCAAGCGGGAGCCTCGTCTGTGAGTGAATTGTGAGGAAGTCTAATGTGGGAACCCCCTCCCTATGGGTCCCGCGCTTCATGTTGGTAACCCGAGCGGGTCATCGGCAAGCTGTAGCTGTCGCCACTTTTGGGCTCCTCAGGCTTGAATTTGGAGGAAGTATCAAGCGGGCGCCTCGTCTGTGAGTGAATTGTGAGGAAGTCTCAGGCGGGACCCCCCCCCTATGGGTCCCGCATTTCATGTTGGTAATCCGGGCGGGTCATCGGCAACCTGTAGTTGTCGTCACTTTTTGGGCTCGCCAGATTTGAATTTGGAGGAAGTATTAAGCGGGAGCCTCGTCTGTGAGTGGATTGTGAGGAAGTCTCATGCGGGACCCCCTTCCCTATGGGTCCCGAATTTCATGTGGTATTCCGAGCGGGTCATCGGCAACCTGTAGTTGTCGTCACTTTTTGGGCTCACCAGATTTGAATTTGGAGGAAGTATTAAGCGGGAGCCTCGTCTGTGAGTGAATTGTGAGGACGTCTCAGGCGGGAGCCCCGTCCCTATGGGTCCCGTGTTTCATGTTGGTAATCCGAGCGGGTCATCGGCAACCTGTAATTACTCCGGGGTATGTGAGGGCAGAACGGCGGGCGAGAGGATAGCGTCCGTCAGGGCGAGGAAGAAAAGGGTAAGGGCAAGCTAAACAGATTATCGTGCGGGGTCCTTCCGTCGGAGTCATATGTATTTCTCGCCCAAATTCCCCCTGCATGGGGGACACGCCCGACTTAAGACTAGACCTGGGGCCCGCAGCTGGGCGAAACCGCCCAGTCTGAAACAGCTGCACCGCTGGGACCTCAGGGTCGTCGTGATCGCTTCGCGGCGAGAAGGAGGTCCGTGGGGCAGGAGCGGGACTCGCTGGCGAGGCAGAAGCGCAGACTCGAACAGGACAACGAGCACCTGCGCGCCGCGAGCCTGGAGAAGGACCGCCAGCTGGCGACGCTCGCCGCGCACGTGGGCGGCAGCTGACGGGGGCGACCTCCGCCCAGAGGGCGGATGGGGCGCCCCATGCCAGACCCAGGCCTCCTCTCTTCCCAGACCCTCTCGCGTCGTTTAGACAAGAACGGTGGAAGGTTTTTCATCCTGTTTTGGGCCTCGGGGGGGCGCCGGCCCCCCTGGGTAATGAGCAGAAAACGGCCCAGGATGAAACACGGGAACGTGTCGAGTCTTTTGGGGGTCGACGCTGGGAAGAAGTCATGACGTCGGGTGTGTGGGTTCGCCAGACCTGGACCTCTCTTCGAAAATAACGGGGCGGAGGGAGGCCTCTCAAGGGGTCCCCTTCCAGGCTCCTGGACCCTCGACAAAACGGCTCGGGAGGAAACGTCAGCCCGGGGGGAAGGGTCTATTTGGCTCAGCGTGTCGCTCCGCCAGTGCTGGCCCACCACGCCTCGGCGCGACACGCCAACCACATCCCAGCCCACCAGCCCCCTGTCCCACGAGGCAGAGCGACACACTAATCAACTTGCGAGGTGCAGCGTGGCGCAGGGACCGCCGCCGCGACGCGCTGAGCACAGGTTCCTGACTGTAGACCTCTGGGGGTGGGGGGTGGGGCTCTCGCCGTGAACAAGGTAACGACGTGGGATATCTTGGGAAGGCGAGCCCCCAGAGGTCTGGACCCTTTTGCAGGGATCAGTCTTTCATCCCGGGTGGTTTTTTGACGACCCTGGGGCCCGGCGAGGGCCCCCGGAGGCCGAAAAAACAATTTTGAGCATATCAGCCGCCACCGCAAGAGTTGTGTCAGCGTTTCTTCACGAGCTTGCCAGAAAGCTGGCTCAGTCTCTTAAGATCCTGTGTAGAGTGGCGCAAGACATAGAGGTCAGAGGACAGGATGTTCGACGAATTGATGGAACTAGTACTTAATTGAACAGTTCCGGTACCAATCGATCAACATAACTTGATGTTCCTTTACGACTTTTTCTTGTCGGAATGAATTTCGGATTCTTTCGAAATTCATTTTTGAATTCCAGACCCCCGGGAATCAATTGTTTTTAATACTTAATTCGTTAATCGATTAAGTTTTTGTTAGGCCACTATTTGTTTAATTACTTAGTTTATGAATGAAATCATTAGTTCACAAATTTATTCATCAAGTAATGAGCTAATACATTAGTTAATTCACTGATTAATGAATCATCTAAATCGTCCATTAATATAACGGAGAAGTCATCGGTAATTGATAACTCAATGGCCGTCGGCCCATCCGCTACAGCACCTGGGTTGTGGGGGGCAATTTTTGGGCCTCTTGGGAGCTTCTGGGGGGTCCCTTGGGAGCCTCTTGGGGACCTCTTGGGGATTACTGGGAGCCTCTTTGGAGTTTCTTGGGGGCTCTTGGTGGCCTCTGAGGGGCCTTTTGGGGGCGCCTTCTTGGAGCCGTCTTGAAGGCCTTTTGGGCCGTCTTGGGCGGCTCTTGGGCCGTTTTGGGAGCCATCTTGGGCTGTTTTGGGACCCTCTTGGATTCCTCTTGGGCTGTCTTGGAGCGATCTTTGGGGCCTTTTGGGCAGTCCTGGAGCGTCGGGAAGCCGACAAGGAGAGATCGCCTAAATCTTTCAAACACCTATTGACAATCAATGTTTTTGCTTCTTGGAAGGCCTCTTGGAGGCCTCTTGGGGCGTCTTGTGGGCATCTTCGGCCGTCTGGCGGCCACCTTGGGCGTCTTGGACCGATCGTTCGACGACTCGGGATCCTCTTCGGCCGTCTTTGGGGCCTCTTAGGGTCCTCTTGGCCCGTCTTGAGGCTCTCATTGCGTCCCAGAAGCTCGGCGGACACCCTCCGGCAGCGTTCAGCACTGCCTAGGACCGCCTGGGAGGCAGGGGGTTCGGGCCCTCATCAAGAGCCCTCAAGAACCACAAGCCCTGTACCTCGCAGAGCTGCATAAGCCTTGGGGCACTCCACTACATGCGAAGGCACGCACGGTGGCGGATAATTCAGTAATGCGTGAATTTCTGAATGAATTCCGAAAGGGGATGAGTTCCGAAATTAGTTAGTCAATGAGTCTTTCAACAAATATCCGTTGAATCTTCCGAAGGGAAAGAAAACGAACTGATCAGTTTGTTGGTGTGTTTCCTTAATTCTGTGTTGTTTTTTTCCTTTCTGGCCCCGAACAGCTGGCCCAGGGATTCTTGAACAAACTTCTGGGAAGCTGGCCCAGGCTTCTTAGATGTTTAGTTTCTTAGTAATACTTGTGGTTGTAATGTACAATCTCCTCGTCGTGAGTTTTCCGTTGCCCGAGGGGGTCTGGGCATGGTGGCTTTCGGAGTACGACTCGGCCTCCAGCGGCCCCTCGGGGACCATCACCCCGGCACCCTCGGAACGCCCTCGGGGAGGCGCAGCTGCCAGAGAGCACCCTGAGGCGAGAGCACATCCGAGAACCTGCGCATCCCTCCGACGACCACCGCCGCGACGGCAGAACCCTTCCGCCGTGCTTTCTCCCTCCAGACGCGAGGGGGGGCTCTGGGTGACACCCCCTGGGGCGGCCCGCCCTCGAAACCGCCAGGCGCCGCCCCCCCTCGCCTCGCGCACGCCGCCGCCCTTCGCCGGGGGCCGGCCCGCGCGGGCCGCGAGCGAGGGCGCCCGCGGAGCCGAGGAAGTGGCCTCTGCCATGGGATGACCTCCTGGGCGGCCCGGCCTCCCCTCCCTCCCAGCCTTCCTCCCTCCCTCCTCGTTCCCTCCCTCCTCGTTCCCTCCCTCCTCTTGCTCCCTCCCTCCTCCTCCCTCCCTCGTCCCTCCTCCCTCCTCCATCTTTTACCTCCTGCTCCTCGCTCCTTCTTCTCCTCCTCCTCCTCCTCCTCCTCGGCCTCCTTTCTTGCGTTGCTCGGACTTTGGCGAGAGAGCGCCGTAACGTCCGAACGCGCTCCGAACAACACCTCAGAGCGCGTTCGAATTACATGCGCGAGCGGGAAGGAAGTGCACTAAAGAAGATGCGGAAACATACAATGGCGACGAGTAAAGGAAATGTGGAGTAGGCCACACGTCCACTGCAGACAGCGCAGTACGGCGCCGAATGGGAGCTGCCTCCTCCTCACATCCTCTTCCTCCTCCTCCTCCTTCTCCTTCTCCTCCTCCTCCTCCTCCTCCTCCTTTTACAACCTCTAGATCTTCGCCTCCAAGCCATTCAGTTCCCATAGAATAGGCGACAAGCAGTACAGACAGCACGGCATACGTTGAGCGCCCTGTGCGCGAGATGGGCCATGTACCGGTGCCCTCAGTCAGGTAAGCTCTGGAAGGAACGGAGCTCGGAGCGAATAACCCTCTCCTTCTTCTCCTCTCTCCTCCCTTATCCTACTCCTCCGTCCTCCTTCTCCTGCTTCCTCCTCCTCCTCCTCCTCCCTCTTTCTCCTCCCTCCTCATTCCTCTCCTCCTCCTCCCTCCTTCCTCCTCCTCCTCCTCCTCCTCCTCCTCCTCCTCCCCCTCCCTCCCTCCTCCCTCCCTCCTCCTCCTCCTCCCCCTCCTCCTCCTCCTCCTCCTCCTCCTCCTCCTCCTCTTTACCTCCTGTCTCATCTCTTCCCCCCTCCTCCTCCTCCTCGTCCTCCTCCTCCTCCTCCTCCTCCTCCTCCTCCTCTCCGGAATGACCTCTTGGGCGGCCCCGGCCCGAAGGCCTCGGGCGCGTTGCCTCGGCGAGCATTGCCTGGGGCGGCCTTGGCGCCGCGGGGGGGTGGGGCGCAGAGCGAGGCTTGTCGCCTGGGATAGTGATGATGATGATGATGATGATGATGATGATGATGATGATGATGATGACGAAGATGATGATGCTGATGATGATGATGATGATTCTGATTATGCTTATGATGATGATGCCGATGATGATGCTTATGATGATGCTGATGATGATGCTGATAATGCTGATGATGCTGATGATGATGCTGATGATGGTGCTGATGATGCTGATGCTGATGAGGTTGATTAGGATGATCATGATGGCATGATGATGCTGACGATGATGCTAATGAAGATGCTGATCATGATGATGATGATGATGATGATGATGATGATGATGCTGCTGCTGATGATGATGATGATGATGATGATGATGGTGACGATGACGGTGATGATGATGCTGATGATGGTGATGATGATGATGACGAGGATGATGATGCTGATGATGATGCCGATGATGCTGATGATGATGATATTGATGATGATGATCATGATGACACGATGGTGATGATGATGATGATGATGATGATGATGATGATGATGATGATGATGATGATGATGATGATGCCAATGAAGATGCTGATCATGATGATGGTGACGATGACGGTGATGATGATGCTGATGATGACGCTGATGATGCTGATGCTGATGATGATGACGAAGATGATGATGCTGCTGCTGATGATGTTGATGCTGATGCTGAGGATGATGCTGCTGCTGATGATGATGAGGATAACAACTCAGATGAGGGAAAGGTACCCAAACTGCTACCCTTCCGTCATTTTCGCCTTCTTGGGCCTCCTGGGAGGCCCTCGTTGCCACCGCTGTAGTCGCCTCGAAAATCTGGTCAGAACGCACTCAGGGAGATGTCTGGGGAGCAGCAGTATCGGTACCATTTGATTTCCCCAGCTGCTGCTGACGAGGAGGATGATGAGGAATACAAGAGGTACACGTGTCTTCACCTCCGTGTATCGCCCCCTCCCATTAACGAACACCCGAAGATGTGCAGGGGGTTTATGATGGCCCTGATGGTGGGGGTGGTCCTGGTGATGGTGAGCGGTGATGGTGATAATGATGATGATGATGACGATCATGATGATGAGGAGGAGATTGTGATGATGATGATGATGATGATGATGATGATGATGCTGATGCTGTATATGATCACGACGACGATGATGCTGATGATGCTGATGATGGCGATGATGCTAGCGATGATGCTGATGATAACATGTCTTTTCGATACAGAATGCGTGTTTGTTTGGTTGTTTTTTTTTCAGCTGGTTCTTTGTTTGTTTGTGTGTTTCATTGTTTGCTTGCCTGCTTGTTCGTTTGATTGTTTATGTGCATGTGCTCGTGTTTGTGTTTGTGTTTGTTATGTGTGTGATTGTGTGTGTTTGTGTTGTGCTTGTGTATGTGTGTGTGTGCGTGTTTGTGTTAGTGTGGATATTGGGGCTAGTGTTCGTGTTCGTATACGTGTTATTGTTAATGTCCGTGTTGGTGCCATTATCAATCTTAGTCTTAGTCTTAATACTAGTGCTTGTGGTAATTAGTGCTAGTGTTATCGTTTGTGTTAGTGTTAGTGCTAGTGTTAGTCTTAGCGTTAGTGTTAGTTTTAGTGTTCGTGTCGCTGTCAGTGTCGCTGTCAGTGTGAGTGTCAGTGTGAGTGCCAGTGTGAGTGTCAGTGTCAGTGTTGTGTGTGTGTGTGTGTGTTCGAGCGGGCCCGGCTTCCTTCTCCCTCCTGCCTTCGCCGGGCGTTCCTTCTCGCTCCCCCGTGCATCGTGTGAATTCGCATTCGTATGTCCTACTTATGCTCTTCCGCCAGCGCAGTCACCCTGCCTAGCCGCCGACGCGAATAGTGTGTGAGCGTGTGTAAGTGTGAAGGCCAGGTGGGGGGGAGGAGAGGAGGAGGAGGAGGAGGAGGAGGAGGAGGAGGAGGAGGAGGAGGAGGAGGAGGAGGAGGAGGAGGAGGAGGGTTGAGGAGGAGGAGGGCCAGTGTAAACCCAAGACTCATCAACGATGTTGGAATCAACCCTCCCCCCGAGCTGCCTTTTCACAGGCCCCTACAAGGATTCATTTCCACTGAGGGAAGTGCCCCGCTGGGAGACAACCTCTTGAAGATCCCGAAGCGTGCCAAAACACCACTCTCTGAATTTCAACTCCGCTAACCAATCTGACTGTTGCATCTCGCCTCCCCGGGCTGCCCATGACCAGAGTCTGGCCGCAGGCGTGCTGGGCGGCGCCCCGCCTCACCGTCCGCCACGATTCGGGGGCGCTGCTGAATGCCGTCCAGGATCGGGGGGCCAGCTGCGCCCTGGACATCGACACACCCATGTCCTCCTCCTCCCTCCAGAGGTTCCAGGAGCCCGCGCGCGCTCGCCAGCCCGGGCGGGCAGAAAGCGGCGCACTTGCACATACTCACTCGACGGAGGCTGCTTACCCCAAGTTGGCACAGGTCGAGCTGGGATGGCGCGCCCGTGAGGCGGCCGCCTACCCGCCGCGGGGTTAAGGTACGGCGATCCAGGCGGAGACCACCACAGCAGCCCCATGGTCAGCTATCCGAGCGTGGGCGCAGCTACGCCTCCAGGGCCGCCTCACCACGCACACAGCCGCCTCTCGAGCTGGGTTCGCACGGTGCGGGGAGGCTTTTTCCCGAGGCGGACTCCACCCCCTGCACGGGTGCCGCCAGGCCGAGGAGTCGGCCCGCGAGCTCGCGCGCGGCATGGCGTGGGCGGAGTTCCCCTCGGCGGCCATCCTCACCGGACTGCGTGCGGGCCTTGCCGCGAACTTAGCGCGGGAGGCGTACGCCGCGGTGGCGGAGCCTCCCGGCTGCAGCACCGCCGCCACCTGCGCCCCGCCGCCGCCGGGCGCTGTCAGCCCCAAGCTAGGAGGCGCTCGGCGTCGCTGGAGCGCCCCTGCCTGCCAGCTGCCGCCCGCGCCCCGCCGCCGCCTGCCCCGCTGCCCCTGGCGCTGGCTGGGGCGGGGGAACATTTGCTTCGTGAGCGTTCGGTCCGACGCCGACGCAGAGTCGCACCCATGTGGGCGACCCCTCGGCCTGGGCTGAGTCGTTGGTAGAACCGCGGAACCCACGTGGTTGCCAGCTTGACAAGCGCCCACAGGCAACAGTCTGTGGCGGTGCTTCAAGGAAAATGAGTGGGAGGGGAAGAAGAGGAAGAGGAGGAGGAGGAGGAGGAGGAGGAGGAGGAGGAGGAGGATGAGGAGGAGGAGGAGGAGGAGGAGGAGGAGGAGGAGGGGATGGTGAGCAGGTCTTAATAAGTCTTGGCTTTCGGACGTGCGTTCTTGGAGCCGTAGCCCCTGGCGGCCCCCTGCCGCACGCTTCCCGTGAGCGGAAGCGCTCAATTCGCGCCGCTTGGCAGCGCCAGCGCTGCAGAATTCGCCAGGCCTCCTCCTGTTGCTGCTCGTTCCCCTCCTCCCTCCACATGCAGGCGTCGTGAAATCACGACGGGCGTTTTCGGTCCCGCTTCGGGTCCTGGGACCCCCGCGGGTTAAAGATGAGACGCATTATTTTGTTGTTTTCTTCGTTTTTTCCTGCAACGTCGCATGTTCCCCTCCTCACAAGAGTCAACCTCCGCGAATCTCCGAAAATCACCTCCTCCCTTGTCCCTCCTCCCTTCCCCCTTTGACCAACGCCTCGGAATTCGAGTGTTTTTTTTCTTCTGCTTGGATCGGTTGTGGTGTGCCAGTCCACAGACCACGTGGCGACGTTCCGTGTGCCGCGCGGTGTCGAATCCGAGTGGCGCGGTGTGTGAGGAGCAGCCTCTTGCCTCGGCATCTGCGCCTGGTTCTGCGAGCGTTTGCGACCCCTACGGTGTGATCCGATGCGATTTGATTCGCCACCGGCTGGGGCCGCGATTCCGATCCGATTCGATTGGATTCACAGGTTTCGGACAACCTGGAGCCAGGAACTGCGATTCGATCTTGATTCGATCCAGGACGATCCACTGCCGATCCGACCCGTCGTCGATCCCATTCGTTCTCGCGCCTCGGTCCAGAATCGGGCACCCCCGCTGGGGTTCAACTGGCTACAGACATCCTTCGAGCCCTGAGCCTCAGCCCGGAGGGTTACAAAAAGGGTTTTTGTGGAGGGGGTTTTCCAGGAGGGGTCCCCCAGGAGCCTCGCACCCCCTGTTTTGACGAGGTGCCGAGGTCCCTTGGGAGCTCTCTGGAAAACCCCCTCCCCCAAACCCTCTTTGGAACCCTCCGGTCAGCCACTCTTCCAGGAGTCTCGCCTGCAGGGGTAAGGTCCACACGTGGCTGCCTGCCAGTGCTGCCCGTGCCCCCCCCGCTTCTCGCGCTCGCGCGCTCCCCGCTCGGCCTCTCCTGCTCCTGCCTGTGCTCCCGCCGCCGCTGCCGCTGCCGCCGCTCCTGCTGCTGCCGGGGCCGCCGCCGCCAGCGCCGACGCTCCGTGCCGTGTCCTCCTCCTGGTCCCGCCTTCCTTCCCCGCTGCCTCCTCCTCCTCCTCCTCCTCCTCCTCCTCGTTGCCGCCTCCTCCAGCCCCCTCTGCCTCGCGACCCCCTCGGGCATGGGTTCCTCCTACCTCCTCCTCTTTACTCTCCTCGTCCTCCTCCTCTCCCTCTCCCTTACCCTCCTCATGTTCGTCTTCTCTCTTTCGTCATCCTTATGCTTTTCTGTTTCCTCTTCCTGCCTAATCCTCCTCTTCCCCCACCCCGCTTCCTTATCACTAACTCCGCCCCGTCGCACTCCGAGGCGTGCCAGCAATGCGGGCCTGGCGTTTCGCCCGAGACTTCTCCTTACCGTTTATGATCCTAAAGCTGATCATTCGCAAGATTTTCGCGGATGGATGGCGGCCCGTTTTTAAGATCTGACTCTCGCCGCAGCACCGCGCGCATTCGCTTCAAGCATGTGCAAGAGATTCGCGGATGGAGGGCGTGCCGTTTTCAACATGTGGTTCTCGCCTTTGCGCCGCGTGCATTCACTTTAGAAACATGCAGGAGTTTCACGGATAGAGGGCGGTTCGTTGTCGACATGTGGGCTCTCGCCGTAGCGCCGCGCGCATTCGTCTCAAACGAAAGCAAGAGTTTCGCGGACGGAGGGTGGTTCGTTCCTGAACGTGGCTCTCGCCTTAGCGCCGCGCAGGTTTGATTTATGAGTTTACAGCAGTTTCGAGGATTCTCATGGTTAACGTCTCATGGATAACGGATTTTCCAGGGCGCAGAAATTATTTTGATTCGCGGTGTTGAAGTCCCAGGAACGACGTTCTGGCACGATTCAGAGTTGCCAACACGCAACGGTCACGGGGATTCGCGGCGCTGAAGTCCCAGGAATGGTGTTCTGACGCAGGTCAGGTTTTTCAAGCGGTTGTCTTCCAACAGGGCATTTCCTTCATTGAAAACAACTCCTTCCAGGGGCTTATGAAGAGGGAACTTAGAGGGATGAAGTCCCAGGAATTGTGTTCTGACGCAGGTCAGGTTTTTCAAGCGGTTGTCTTCCAACGGGGCATTTCCTTCATTGAAAACAACTCCTTCCAGGGGCTTATGAAGAGAGAGCTTAGAGGGCATTAGATGGAGGGCTTGCAATATCCAGGAGGGAAAACACACAGGCACAATTCGATTCCCAGGAACATGTGGGAAACTATGGGTTGTGTGTGGGTGGGGGGGGAAGACAAAACGCAGAACATGTGGGAAACTATGTGGACTCCTGTTATTTGTGTGATTTGTGTGTATGTGTGTGAGTGTGTGTGTGTGTGTGTGTGTCCCAGGGTCCCTTCAAATATCGTTGATGGGTTTTGGTTTCCACTGGTTTTCTTTCTCCTCCTCGTCCTTCTCCTCGTCCTTCTCTCCTCGCGTTTCGTGGTATTCGCCTTTTCTGTCGTCGCTCCCCCTGGCGAGGATCAAACCACCACCCAGGGGTAGAGGGAGGGAAAGATGCTTGGAGGGAGGGGACGGAGGGGGAGGAAGGGGGGAGAGGGATAGGATGTAGAGAGGGTGGGGGGGTAGCAATCGGGAGAGGGAAGGAAAGGAAGAGGAGGAGGAGGAGGAGAAGGAGGAGGAGGAGGAGGAGGAGGAGGAGGAGGAGGAGGAGGAGGAGGAGGAGGAGGAGGAGGAGGAGGAAGGAAGGACGGACCAGGCGAAGGAGAAGGAGAAGGAGAAGGAACATGAGAAGGAGAAGGAGACGTGGGATCAGGCGAAGGAGGCGGAGCCAAACGGAGGAGGAGGAGGAGGAGAGGAGGAGGAGGAGAAGGAGGAGGAGGAGGAGGAGGAGGAGGAGGAGGAGGAGGAGGAGGAGGAGGAGTGGGAGGAGGAGGAGGAGGAGGAGGAGGAGGAGGAGGAGGAGGGGGAGGAGGATGAACGGAGCAGTGGGAGGCGAAGAAGGAGAAGGAGAACAGAGAAGGATCAGCAGAGGTGAGATCTGGTGGAGGAGGAGCACGAGAAGGATCAGGATGAGGATGAGGAGGAGCAGGGCGATGATGATGATGATGATGATGATGATGATGATGATGATGATGATGATGATGATGACGAGGATGATGCTGATGCTGCTGATGACGATGATGCTGATGATGATGCGGACGATGATGGTGCTGATCATGCTGACTATGCTGATAATGCTAATGATGAGGATGCTGCTGCTGCTGGTGATGATGATGCTGCTGCTGATTGTGATGATGCTGCTGATGTTGACGATGTCGATGGCGATGACGCTGATGATGATGCAGAGGATAATGATGATGATACTGATGGTGATGATGATGATGATGATGATGCTGTTGGTTTTCGTTGTTGCTGCTGTTGCTGCTGTTGTTGTTGTTGGTGTTATTATTATTTTTCGTATTATTTATAGTATTTAGGTTTTTTGCTCGTTATTATGGGTATTATTATTCTTTTTGTTCGTATCAGTGTTGCTATTCGTATTCCTATTTTCATGCTTATGGTGATGCTGATAATGCTGATGATGCTGCTGTCGCTGATGTTGACGATGATGATGCTGATGGTGGTGGTGATGTTTTTGATGCTGGTAATTATAATGATGATGACGACGATGTTGATAATGATGCTGATGAATCTGCCGATGATGATGATTCTGATTATGTGGATGCTGATGGTGGTGATGATGACGATGACGATGATGCTGCTGCTGATGATGATGCTGCTGCTGCTGATTATGATGATGCTGCTGCTGATGATGATGATGATGCTGATGCTGCTGATGCTGATACTGCGGGTGGTGGTGATGATAATGACGATGGCGATGACGATGTCGACGACGACACTGGTGGTGATGATAAGAAGATGATGAGGCTGATGATGCTCCTGATGACGATGACGACAATTGTGATGATGCTGGTGATGATGATGCTGATGATGCTGCTGCTGCTGCTGCTAATGATGATGATGATGATGCAGATGATGATGATGATGATGATGATGATGATGATGATGATGATGATGATGATGATGATGATGATGATGATGATGATGATGATGATGATGATGATGATGATGATGATGATGATGATGATGATGATGATGATGATGACGGTGATGACGGTGATGACGGTGATGATGAGGAAGAGGAGGAGGAGGAGGAGAAGGAGGAGGAGGAGGAGGAGCAAGAGGCGGAAGATGCCATCGTCACTGCTTCCTTCTCCTCCTCCTCCTCTTCCTCCCTCATTTTCTCGTTCTGGCTCCTCGTTCTGATCGCCGTCGTCGTACTCCTCCACCTCCCCCTGTGCGCGAGGACCCCGTTGGAGGCGGATGGGCCGTGCCGCGGGGAGCTCTGCTCGGCGGACGCCATCGTGCTGGAGGGGAAGGGGGGATGTGTGTGTGTGTGTGTGTGCTACTCCGCCTCGACCCTGCACGCGAGGCCGCGATCGCGAACAAAGAAGTGTGTGTGTGTGTGTGTGTGTGTGTGTGTGTGTGTGTGTGCGTGTGGCTGTGTGTGTATGTGTGTGTGTGTGTGTGTGCGGGTGTGTGTGTGTGTGTGTCGGCGGTGGCCGCAGAAGGAGGGCGGATGAGGAGGGCGAGAGGAGGAGGGAGGGATGGAGGGAGGGGGGGCGTGAGGAGGAGGGAGGGAGGGAGGAGGGAGCGATGGAGGATAAGGATGAGGATAAGGATGGTGATGGTGATGGTGATGGTGATGGTGATGGTGATGATCATGGTGATGGTGATGGTGATGGTGATGGTGATGGTGATGGTGGTGGTGGTGATGATGATGCTGCTGATGTTGCTTCTGGTGATAGTGATGGTGATGGTGGTGGTAGTGATGATGATGAGGAATAGTGGGAGGAGGAGGAGGAGGAGGTCCTCGTTCTCTCCTCCTTCTCCTTCGCCTCCTCCTCCTCCCTCTTCTCCTCCTCCTCCTCCTCCTCCTCCTCCTCCTCCTCCTCCTCCTCCTCCTCCCCCTGCTCGTCTGGCCGTCTGGCCCTCCGTGGGGTCGCCGCGGCTGGGCCCGTTTCGGGGTCGCTGAGAAGCTGCGCTCCGGGCCCTCCGCTGTGCCGACCCGATGCCCTGCCCGCTGCTCACCTGTCCACCTGCCCCGCCGCAGACCGCCCAGAGTCGCAGGCCTCGAGGTTGACACCGACACCAATATCGGCGGCGTGCCTCCACCGAGGGAAGAAGATCCCGATCTCGGTGATGGTGGTAATATTCTGGCTTTCAAGGTGGCCGAAATATTACCACCAACACCTAAATCTAGGATCACCTTCCCCCTGTGGAGGCAACCCCCTGTGTTGGTGTTGGTGCCCATTTCCAGGCCTCCAACAGAGACTCTTCGCGGGCTCCGTCCGTAGAAGGTTGGCTCTCGAGCGCGCCCTGTGCCCCACAACGGGCCATGCCCGCGGGCGGGGGCCAGGCTGCCCGCGTGAAGCATGCCCAAAACATTTCAACCTCCCACCAGCCGGGCAACCTCACCTCGGAGCGCCGATCCTCCA
This sequence comes from Prorocentrum cordatum, assembly GCA_963575745.1. Classification (NCBI taxonomy): domain Eukaryota; class Dinophyceae; order Prorocentrales; family Prorocentraceae; genus Prorocentrum; species Prorocentrum cordatum. The sequence continues at coordinate 243,080 of CAUYUJ010013658.1, read as the reverse complement.
CTGGCGCCCTCCTGCTCTCACCCTGCTGCTGCTGCTGAGGAGGCAGCGGAGGATGGAGGCGTGAGGTGGGGGAGGCGGCGGTGGCGAAGGAGGGAGGCCTGCTGGAGGAGGGGTATGCGTCCAGGGGCGGAGGCGGATCAGGAGGAGGACAAGGCTGAAGGCTGAAGGCATGAAGCGCGGTCCAGGTCGCAGTGCGCGCCGCTCCCGCGGCGCGTGGCCGCCGATCTGGGCGCCCGCAGCAGAACCCGGTCGGCCCCGCGGGCACAACCCCCTCAGGGCCAGCGGACCAGGGCCCCACAGCACAACCCCACAGCCAGCCCAGGCACGCGAGGTTGAGCCCCCAGCCCTCCGAGCCGAGTCCATCCGTGGCGACGCAGCCGCCACGCGGCCCGCGGGCCAAAAGCGACCAAGGCCAGGACCTACCAGTGCGCGGCCCCCAGCCCCCAGCTTGCCGAGCCGAGTTCATCCGCGGCGACGCAGCCGTCAGGCGCCAGGCGGAAGGCAGACCCACCGCTCGCCCGAAAGCGACCCAGACCAGGACCTTCACGGAGCAGGGGCCGCGGTTGGGAGGGACGGGCAAGTGGAAGGTCCACCTCTCCCCCGACCCGCCACTCACGACGCTTACGGCGCGAGGACCCTGGCCTCCTCGGGGCCAGCCCGAGGACGTCGAACGCCAGCATCGACTCCAGGCGCTAGCGCGTCAGCCTCCTCCACGATCTCCAGGTCGAAGGCGGCGAACATCCGCAAGCAACAGCAGGCTGGGAGCCAGCCCGCAGGCCGCGCAGCACCATGGCGACGCACGCCGCGACGAAGAGGCGGGCAAAGGCGCGCAGCACGGCGGACGTCGCTGCTGCCCAGCGACGACAGCCCGGCGCGAGCATGCCTCTTCGCGGCCGCCAGTGGGCCCGCCAGATGCTGCCGGTGGGCCGTAAGCCACCGAGCGGCAGCAGAGCGCGGGGTGGCGCCAGCAGGGTCGCCGGGTAGCCGGCCTCCGGCGAGCCACCATCGCCGCAGGAGCACGGAGGCACAGAAGGGGACGGATGCGCGGGCCCAGCGAGTCGCAAGGTTGAGTCGCGACGGCTAGGAGGAGGACAAGGAGGAGGGGGGGAGGAGGAGGAGGAGGAGGAGGAGGAGGAGGAGGAGGAGGAGGAGGAGGAGGAAAGGGAGGAGGAGAGGAGAGGAGAGGAGAGGAGAGGAGAGGAGAGGAGAGGAGAGGAGAGGAGAGGAGAGGAGAGGAGAGGAGAGGAGGAAGAGGAGCTTGGCAACGATTAGAATAGTGCCACCACTTCCGACATGTAAGGCGCAACTCAAACGAGTTAGGGTTCAGAGTCCTCGGGTGGCGACACAACCTGCCGTCGGCGCCCCTGCGCGCGCACTACGAGAGACTCGACCTCCTCGCGGGAGGTGAACCCGAAGAGAGCAAGATCTCCTCACAAGGTCAACACCGGTCCCAACCCTCCCGCCTTTGCCAGAAGACGCGGACAGGGAGATGCACGGCCTGGGATGGGGCCAGCGGCGGGGAGCTATCCAGGCCATCTTGCCCGCTAGTCTCACGCTCTGTCCGAGAGTACGGTGGCGCGAGACATTAGAAACCCGTTCTTACTGGGATGACGGCCCTGCAGGATCCGAGCTAGCTGCCTCTCTCCTCCAGATCGGGCTTGCCTACGTGGCCTCCAACAGTGCAGACCGAGCCACACAAGGTGCAAAACGCGAGGTCCCGTCGGACAGTCCCTTCACTGGTAGAAGCGTTTGCTTCCAGGATAGCGTGATTGCGCGCTGGCCGAAGGTGGAGATCGGGCCACTCGGCCCTGACCTTGCCTTGTCCCTTCACCCCCGCACCCTCACACCCCGTCCCGCCGCCACGTTGGGAAGGAGGAGGAGGAGGAGGAGGAGGAGGAGGAGGCGTACGCTACAGGTTGGTGCCTTGCAGTTTGCCCAAGAAATAGGATGATGATGATGCTGATGATGATGATGATGATGATGATGATGATGATGATGATGATGATGATGATGATGATGCTGATGATGATGACGATGATGATGATGATGCTGCTGATGATGATGATGCTGATGATGATGATGATTATGATGATGATGATGATGATGATGATGATGATGATGATGAGGAGGAGGAGGAGGAGGAGGAGGAGAGGCCCCCAGGGAGTGGGGGCAACTCTGGGTCGAACTCAAGTTGAATTTGCTCAGGCCAATCGATCCTGACATAGTCAAACTGCTTGCAGTTACCAATACAAGCTTCCTGCTCAGCCGAATATTTGCAAAGTTGCCTGGCCAACTCGGCCCATCAGCCTCGGGAATCCAACCGAGCTGGGCTCCTTCCTTAGCGTACCCATCAGCCGCCTTGATCCCAAGGTATTCAAGGCGATTGAGCATACCATTCTCAACATCCCTAGCTGCACAATGAGCGGGAACCATGTGCCACTGGGCTCCTTCGAGCTTGTTGCGGACGTGCTGCCACAAGCGAGACTGAGCACTATCAGGGTTGATAGCCTGGATGGGGTCGGAGCCACATCCCAGAGTGCCTCGAACCATCCGTATGCAATTTAGCCTCTGGAAGAACCAGCGCTGGGCGAACCAGAGGGACCACGGCGTAATCTTCGCCCATCACGCGCATCCTGAGAAGCAGCAGCGTCTAAGGGCACCCACCCCCAAATGGCTCGAGCCACTTTCTCCCCACCCGTCAGTCACAATCACCGCCCATCCCGCCGGCCTGATCCTGTGCAGTGCAGGTTCACAGCAGGAGCCGTCCTGAAAAAAGATGTGCGCGCCAGCCTCAAGCATCAGGCCTCCCGTGGGCCAGTTGAACTTGTTCACGGCGGCACCAGCGGGCTCCTCAGGGCGGGCAAACCAGCAGGTCGGGTCAGGGAGTATGCAACGCGAGAACAGCCCCTGGGCCCAGGGCGAACGGAGGCGAATTCTTTCTGCAGCTCTCCTAAGGTCAGCGCTGAGAGAGTCGCGACGCCACAGAGTGAGCCTCGCAAGCGGAACGACGACGAAACATAGTGCCCGACGCCCTCTCTGGCAGAGAATACACTCGGGGGCAATGTCTTGGCACGGGTCAGCAACACGTTGCTGGCACCAATAGCTGTTAGCTACAAGGCTGCGCAACATTGGCGGCAGTGGTCAGACGAGTAGGCCTCGCCATTCCGAGTCGAAGTCACTCTGCTGAGTCTGCTCATCAGTGACGGTTTCCTCTTCGCACGCTTATCGTATGTGCCTGCGGCAGTTGCTGCGTTCGAATTCCAGGCCCTACGCCATTTGCCAGTATGCCGACACGCAGGCCGCCCAGGCCTGTCCCCATGCCCTGCTTTGGCCTTGCCGGCTGGCGCTGCTGTGTAGCGCACACTGGGGAATCGATCCCGCCTGTTGGGGCGCAGGAGTGGTGGCTCGTGGCCCTTTCTTTCCGCAGCTGGAGGAGGGGGGCCACGGTGATGCTGCTGCTGATGATGCTGATGATGATGATGCTGCTGCTGATGATGATGTTAATGCTGATTTTGATGGTGATGCTACTGCTGATGATGATGATGCTGCTGCTGCTGCTGCTCCTGATGATGATTATTCTGATGATGATGGTGATGGTGGTGGTGATGATGATGCTGATGATTCTGATGATTACTATGATGATGATGGCTTTGACGCTGATGAGATGGTGCTGTTGTTGATGATGGTGATGACGCAGACGACGCTGCTGCTCACGATGATGCTGCTGATTAAGATGCTGGTGATGCTGCTGCTCTTGATGCTGCTGCTGATGATGATGCTGATGAAGATGATGATGGTGCTGCTGCTGATGACGATGCTGCTGCTGCTGATGATGACTATGGTGATGGCGATGGTGATGGTGGTGGTGGTGGTGTTGGTGGTGGTGATACTGATTATGATGACGATGATCATATCGATGCTGACGATGATGTCTATTCTGACGATGATGATGCTGATGATGATGATGATGATGATGATGATGATGATGATGATGGTGATGATGCTGGTGCTGATTATGATGCTGATGCTGCTGATGATGATGACGATTCTGATGATGCTGCTGCTGCTGCTGATGATGATGATGATGATGAAGGTGATGATGAGGATGGCGATGACGATGACGATGCTGCTGCTGCTGACCACGACGACGACGTGCAGGCCGAGAGAGGCCATAAGACAGGTATATGGCGTGCCCTCGAGCGAGATGAGGCGTCGCCTCGAGAGGAATCGGCAAAGTTGGGGCGTGGCGGGAGGTCTTCGAGACTGACGCCCTGGCTCCCCACTCGATGACGGGGTATGCGGAGCAGTACACCGCCCAGATGAGGAGCCGCGAGCCACACGCTGCGCCATCTCGTCACGGGCCCGTGTCCCGCCTGGCCCCTCCCGCCCCCGATGAGTGAGTGCGCATTTCGGGTTCGGAGGGGTTTCGCTGAACTTGGGATGCTTCCATGGAGGATCCTCGTGCGCCCAGGTGCTTTCGAGCCTCCCACAGGGGCTTCGTTCCTTGTTTAGCGTTCCTTAGGGCGCAGCACATCCTATAAGACATCGTCCTGCCTGCGGGTGCCCCCCGAAGAGCTTCTTGCCCCATCATGGCCCTGGGGGCTCACAGAAGCCTTGGGGCTCTTCAGGAAGCTCGAATCTGGACGAAGACTGTGTCCCAAGATTCCCTGCAGCGAGATTTGTTATCACATGTGCCCACTGTGGTAGCTTTCTTGTGCTCCCCTTCCCCGTCAGGCTCAAGAGGGCAGGGGGCGAGTGGTGGGGAGGAGGTCCTCCTCCCCGTGCTGCTCGAAAAGACCACCACACTCAATGTTTAGCCAGGGGGGCGCTCCAGGAAGGCCCCGCCTCTGAGGGATCGAAGGTGTTGGCATCTCTTTCTTGGCGGAAAGCGGTGGAAGGCCGGCGGAAGCCGGCGGAAGCAGAACGGGGGCGGCTCCGGCGGCGGAAGCCGGCGGAAGTATAAGTTGCCTTCCCAGGAGATGTCATGCCATGTTTTCTCCATTCGTTTTTCGTATGGTAGTCCTAGCTTCATCCCTGGAGAGCTGGTCCACGGACCCCCTATTTTGCCCTTGCAGTCGTCAAGCTGTCCGCATGGCTTCCTCCTATCCGCATGGCTTCCTCTGCTGGCTTCCTCCTGTCCACATGGCTTCCTATCCGCATGACTCCCTCCTGTCTGCGTGGCATCCTCCTATCCGCATGGCTATTCCAATGGCATCCGAACGCGTCTAATAATCTTCTGAGTCTGAAGTAGGGCAGAATAGAGTAGAGTAGAGTAGAACATAGTAGAGTAGAGTCGAGTAGAGTAGAGCAGAGCAGAGTACAGCAGAGTAGAGTAGAGTAGAGTATGGTAGATGAGTTGAAAGTAGACCAGAGCAGAGCAGACTAGAGTAGCGCAGACGGAGCTCGGCGGAAGGGGCGGAAGGTCGGCGGAAGCTGGCGGCAGCAGAATGGGGGCGGCCCCGGCGGCGGAAGCCAGCGGACGTATTAGGTGCCTTCCCAAGAGATGCCGTTTTTTTCTGCACATCCATCCCCGGAGAACTGGTCTAAGGACCCCCTGTTTTGCCTTTGCAGTCGTCAAGCTGTCCGCATGGCTTCCTCTCACTCGCATGGCTATCCCAATGTCTTCCAGACCATCGTCCAACAATCGTCAGACTCAGAAGTAGAGTAGAGAAGAGAAGAGCAGAGCAGAGCATAGCAGAGTAGAGTAGAGCAGTGCAGAGTAGAGAAGAGAAGGGTATAGATCGGTAGAGCGGGCCAGAGTAGAGCAGTCGAGCAGAGCAGAGTAACGTGGTCGGATAGAGTCGAGCAGAGCAGAGGAGCTTATAATAAGATAAGATCGAGTGGACTGAGGTGGCTAGTGCTGTTGCGCCGGCCCGCAGAGGAAAAACGATGTCCACACGGGGAGGCCTTCTGCCTCTCGGGAGCCGTCTCAGGGGCCGCTATTGGGCGGCGTCCTGTGGGCCTCTTGGGGGGGCCGCTTGGAGCCTCCTGGGGGTCTGCCTGGGCGCCTGGCGTCGGGCTCGGGTGTCACCTTGGGGCGGAGGGCTCGAAATGTCGGTTCGAGGCCCCCCTCCTCGGGCCTCTTTTGATGCCCTTTCGGGGCCCGCTTGGGCCGTCTGGTTCGCCTCTTCGGCCATTCCAGGGCTCTCTTGGGCCACCCTGTGGCCGTCCTGGAGCAATCTTTGGGGGCCTCTTGGGCAACTTCGAGCGCTGGTGAAACCAACAGGGTGAGTACGCAAACAATGAAAGTTGTGAAGCTTCCGCAAGTTCGCCGACCCCCATAACAGTGAATTCGTCAAGAGTCGTGCCACCGTGTCTGTCCTGTGGGTCAGGAGCCTCGGGGATGCATATTAGGGTCCAGGGGGCATCTTATTGGCTTTTTGGGGCATCTCGGGGCCTCTTGGGGGCCTCTTTGAGTGCTTCTCGGAAGCCTCTTGGGGCCTCTTGGGGGTGCCTCGGGGATTACCGGGGGCTCTTGGGGCCATCACGGCGGGAAAGACTCGAGATGTCAGTGCGTACTGCCCCTCTTGGGCCCCTCTTGAGCCCTTCTGGGCTGCCTTAGGGGCCCCAGGGGCCGTCTTCGAGCCCTCTTGGGCCCTCTTGGGGCCATCTTGGGGGCCTCATGGGCCGTCTTGAAACGATCGTGGGGGCTCCTTGGGCCGTAGTGGAAGCTGTCAAGACGAAACATGCGTGTATGTAGAACATGCACACTTTCCCTGGGGGGTGACCATTTTTGCTTCTTGTGGCCCTCTCAGCGGCCCTCTGAGAGCACTTTTGGGCCGTCTTTGGCCTCGTAGGCCGTCTCGAAGCCATCTTGGACCTTTGCGGGGCCTGGGCTGCTTCGACGCTTTCTCAGTCAGTCTCGGCGCTGGCTGGGCTGTCTTGGGGCTCTCTGGAGGCTCCAGAGGGGCCCCGGGGGACGGGCTCCCCCCCTGCTCCCCACCCTCTCATGCGATTTTTGGCCCCAGGGAAGGGGGAATGGGGGAGGGGGACAGCCAACCATCTCACGCGTCTTCCCAACACTGGCAAGCGGGGATCGGCGGGTTTGGGCAGAGTGGAGTCGAGTAGGTTAGGGAAGGGTAGGGTGGCAGGATAGGGTAGGGTAGGGTAGGGTCAAGACTCCCTTCCCGCCCTCAAGCCGTCTCGCTCACTCCCACCCGCCCTCCCAACACATACGTAGCACCCGAGCCTGGCCCGAGCCGCAGCATATTCAGCAGTCGTCGTTGGATGGGCAGCTTCTGGGGGCGAATCCGCCGCCGCCGCCGCCGCCGCCTCCGCCGCCGCCGCTGCCGCGCCGCCGCCGCCGCCGCCGCTGTCCGCCGCCGCCGCCGCCGCGCCGCCGCCCCCGTCCGCCCGCCGCGCCGCCGCCGCCGCGCCGCCGCCGCCGCCGCCCGTCGCCCCCGTGCCGAAGCCGCGCCGCAGCCGCTGCCGCCGCAGCCGCTGCCGGCGCCTCCGCCGCCGCCGCCGCACCGCCGCAGCCGCCGCCGCCGCCGCCCCCGCCGCCGCCGCCGCCACCGCCGCCGCCACCGCCGCAGCCGCCGCAGCCGCTACCCCCGCCAGCCGCCGCCGCCGCCAAGTGTACTCTGTATTTTTTTGGACAGGGATGGTGGGGGGAGGCCGGATCGGGTTCGCTGCGCATGCTCCGAATTTGGAGGCAGAGTGTGTTTTGTATTGTTTTCTAGAAGGGGTGGTGGGGAGGTGCCCGCATTGTCGCTGGTTGGCTCCCAGTCGCCTGGGGGAAGGGTTGTACAATAATAGGGACCAATGCTATAATCGAGCATAATAGAGTAGAGTAGGGTAGATGGTATAGTAGAGTGGGGCAGAGTAGAGTGGAATAGAGTAGACCATCAAAATATCATAAGGTAAATCACATGACCATGTGTTACAGTGAAGAGGGGGTAGACTGTACCATGACATAATAGGAGCAGAGTAGAGTAGACTAGAACAGACTAGAGTAGAGCAGAGTAGAGTAGATTGGGGTATGGGTAGGGTCTACTAGAGCAGAGTTTAGTGGACTAGGTTCGATCAGGTAAGATCAGGTTCGATTAGGGTAGTGTATGGTAGGTAGAGTAGCCTATGGCAGAGTGGAGCAGAGTGTGATAACGTAGAGTAGGGCAGATCGTACAGCAGAATCGGGTAATGCAGAGTAGAGTAGAGTGGAGTAGGGTGGGATCGAGTAGGGTAGAGTAGGGTAGAGCCGAGCAGAGTAGAGCATATCAGGGTAGAGTAGAACTCAGTATTTCGTAGTATATCAAAGTACAGTAGGAGTGTGAGTAGAGTCGAGAAGAGTATAGGAGGAGTAGAGTAGAGTAGAGTCGGGTAGGGTGGAGTAGAGCACCTCAATAGTTGAAATCTGCGCTGTCTTATATTTGGTTTCAGGGTTTCCAGGACTCGACATTTAGGGGCGTTCATTCTTGCAGTGGTTTGACTGTACACCCCCTCCACATCTGTCTCAAGAGGTCAATGGGGCGAGTGGTGGGGAGGAGGCCCCCTCCACGCCCTGCTCGAGCAAGTCTACTGTTCAGCCAATGTTCTCAGGTATGTTTGGAGGGAATGCCTTCCCTGCCGTGAGGAAAGAGGAGCAGGAGGAGGAGGAGGACGAGGACGAGGACGAGGACGAGGAGGATGAGCGGATGATGCTGATGCTGCTGCTGCTGCTGCTGATGGTGATGATACTGATGATGATAACGAGGATGCTGCTGACGACGACGATGATGCTGATGCTGATGCTTATGATGACGCTGCTGCAAATGATTGTGATGATGATTGTGATGATGATTGTGATGATGCTGACGATGATGATACGGCTGCTGATGATGATATCTGATGGTGATGATGATGCTGGTGTTGCTGCTGCTGATGATGTTAGTGATGCTGTTGCTGCTGCTGATGATGCTGCTGCTAATGATAACGCTGATGCCGTTGCTGCTGCTGATGATGCTGCTGTTGATGATGATGATGATGATGAAGAAGAGGAGGATTATGCGTTTGCTGCTGCTGATGATGGTGGTGGTGCTGCTGCTGATGATGATGCTGATGCTGATGCTGATGCTGCTGATGATGATGATAATGATGTTCATGATAATGATGATTCTGATGATGAGCAGCAGGAGGAGGAGGAGGAGGATAATGAGCAAGAGGAGGAGGAGCAGGAGGAGGAGAAAGAGGAGGAGGAGGAGGAGGAGGAGGAGGAGGAGGAGGAGGACGAGGACGAGGAGGATGAGCGGTTGAGGAGGAGGAGGAGGAGGAGGAGGAGGAGGAGGAGGAGGAGGAGGAGGAGGTGGTGGTGGTGAAGGTGAATGAGGAAGATGTTGCCCTGTCCCCCTCGTACTCTTCTCCCATGCGTTTTCACCCTCCCCCTCTCTCGCACCTGGTCCCTCTCGCCCCCTCCTCATTGAAGTTGTGTAGGACTGGTCATTGGAGACTTGGAGCGCTCCCATGTTTTCTCAGAATCGCGCGCAGCAGGTCCGTCATAGCCAGCCCTGCTTCTCTAGGCAACTGCAACCAATTGCGAGCCCTACCTCTGCGGATCCAATCGCCCTTTAGGGCCGTTTTCGGGCCCTCTTGGAGGCCTCTTCGGCTGTCCTGGGGCGATATTAGGGGCCTCTTGGGCCGTCTCGGAGCGTGGGGAAGCCAACAGGCGAGAACGCCAACATCAATCAAAAACCTTAGGACAATTATTTGTTTTTGCCTCTTGGGGCCCTCCTGGGAGTGCTCTTGAAGGCTTCTGGGGGCGTCTTCGAGGCCTCTTGGGCCGTCTGGAGGCCATCTTGGGCGTCTTGGAGCGATCCATTCGGCTATTCTGTGCCCTCCTGGACCGCCTGGGCGGCCTCCTGGGGCTTTCTTGGCCCGTTTTGGGGCCCTCCTGAGCGAGGGGGCCGTCCTGGAGGCCCACGCGAAACACCCCGGAAGCGCCTGGTAGCGCGCCCAGGAGCTTCAGGGAGACCAGGAGTCCAGGCCCTTAGGAGCAGCACAAGCCCTTTACCTTTCAGGGCTGCGTGAGCCCTGGACTCCTTGGACACTCCACTTCGTGCCAGAGGCACTGTGGCGGGTGTATGTATGTATGTATGTATGTCTGTATGTCTGTCAGTCAGTCAGTCAGTCAGTCAGTCAGTCTGTCTGTCTGTCTGTCTGTATGCATGCATGTATGTATGTATGTATATATTTACTTGTGCATATACTTATGCACGTATTTATAATATCTCAACTGTATGTATACACGTGCGTACGTACATATCTACATACCTACTTACCTACCTATCTACCTATCTACCTGCATGCGTACAGACAACCATACAAACATACACACATTCACACATGCATGTACACATACATACATGCATACATCCATGCAGGCCCACATGCATGCATACATACGTACATACGTACGTACATACACACAATCATACATACTCATACACACGTACGCACATCCATACATTCATACATGCATACATACATATGTATGCGTATCTCCATGTTCAGGCATACATGTATGTACACATATATTCACATGTATGTATGTGTACGCCGACCGTGCCCAGTTCTTTCGACATAACATCTCCCGAACATCCTCACGCGCCAGGCGAAGGCGCATCTTGGGGCGTCGGAGACTGCCCATCCTGATGGTCAGTTTAGGAGGGCTTGGTAATCTCCTGGTTGATGCTTGCGCGAAGACGGCGCCACGGTCCTGCCTTCACCATATTCGTTGGAGATTGGATATTTTGACCGCTCAATGGCTGTTTCACGTGTCGTGTCGTTGGCGCCGATGCTGCTGCTCCTGCGGCCTGCGCCCCGCGCCGAATTTTGGAGTTGAGCGCGTCAAGCTACACTTGCAGGATGCGCCAGCTCTCGCCGCGCACCGCTGGATTTCTGTCTCGATCTTGTGGCGCTTTGAGAGTTGTTTGGAGGTGTCGCGTTCCTTTGAAACACCTGCTGGCGGGAGCTGCAAGGGGCTCCACAAGCTAGAGCGGGTCCTCGCCAGGCTCCCGGCATGGTTGTGCTTCTCTTGACTGCTTTGACGGGGCCGCTATGGTTGTGTGCTTGTGTGCTGGGCTTCTTCGGGGCTCGGCCAACAGAGCAATGTCGGGCAGTGATGCAGATGTACCCGCAAGTGCGGGAGCTGTTTGCGCCCAGGCGGCGATTGTGCAGGGAGCCGCCCGACTGTTTCCTGGAGTGCGCGTCCAGCGGGGTCCCTGGCCAACCTGGTCGGGACAGGGCGGCTGGCCCTCTGGGTCGCCCCTGTTTGCACCACCTGTGTGAGGAGAGTGGCCTCTGTCGATGAACATAGTCTTAAGTCGGGCCTGTCCTCCACAGGGGGAATACTCAAACATATTCAAACCATAGTCTGGCACTTCGAGTTTTTGGGGGTATTTTTCATGTTTCGCCCAAATTCCCCCTGTAGGGGGACACGCCCGACTTGAACATAGTCACCGCCCTTTTCCCTCCCCTCCCTCCCGCGTCCCTGACGGCGGCGGCGGCGGCGGCGGCGGCGGCGGCGGCGGCAGGGCACCAGCTGGCGGAAACTGTGGTCCAAAGAACCAAAAAGGGGAGGGCAAGAAAGACGAGGAGTAGGATGAGGAAGAGGAGGAGGAGGAGGAGGAGGAGGAGGAGGAGGAGGAGGAGGAGGAGGAGGAGGAACAGCGCAGCAGGAGGACGGGGAGGCTTCTGATCCTCCTCATCCTGCTGATTCCCCTCCGCTGTTCCTTCTGCTGCGCCTCTGAGGCCTAGCAGGCGATTGCTCTTCCCGCCCGCGCGCCCCTGTGCCCCAGGAGGGGTGGCCTGCCGTACGTCATCGTCGGCTCGGGCTCCGCGTACCGAGGCCCGCTTGTCCTCTGCTCCTCTCCTTCCTGGTTGATCCTGGGCCTCGTTCCTGCTCCGCTGCCCCTTCTGCTGGTGCTGCTCCTGCTGATGCTCCTCCTGGACTCCTCCTCCTCCTCCTCCTCCTCCACCTCCTCCTCCTCCCTCCTCCTCCCAGGATGAAAGAGGAGAGGGAAGAGGAGGAGAGTGGAGAGAGGGAGGAAGGGGAGGGAGGAGAGGGAGGAGGAGGAGGAGGATGAAGGAGGTAGGAGGAGGAGGAGGAGGAGGAGGAGGAGGAGGAGGAGGAGGAGGGAGGCGGAGGAGGAGGCGGAGGAGGAGGAGGAAGAGGAGGAGGAGGAGGAGAGGAGGAGGAGGAGGAGGAGGAGGAGGAGGAGGAGGAGGAGGAGGAGGAGGAGGAGGAGGAGGAGGAGGAGGAGGAGGAGGAGGAGGACAAGGAGGCGGAGGAGGATGATGAGAAGGAGGAGGAGGAGGAGGAGGAGGAGGAAGAGGAGGACCGGTGTCAATACAAGACCCATCAAAGATGTTCGAAACAGCCCTCCCTCCAAGGTCTTCACAGGCCCCTGCAAGGATTCAGTTCCACTGAAGCAAATGCTCTGTCGGGAGACAACCGTGTGAAGATCTTGAAGCGCCACCGTTGCGTACTGACGATGCCGTATCGTGGCAGAGCGCTATTCCTGGGGCTTCGGCACCGCGAATCAACGTAACTGTTGCGCCCTAACGATCCTGAATTGCTCTAAATCCATTTCTGGTGCGTTCATGATGGAATTACGTGGCACTCTTGCAAATGTTTAGGATGAGTATGCGCGGCGCCCAGGCGACAGCTACATTTCGAAAATGAGCCTCCCTCCATCTGTGAAGCTTTTGCAGTTTTGTAAAACGAATGTGCGCGGCGCTAAAGCGAGAGCCACCTTTTGATGAAAGGAACCGCCCCCCATCTGTGAAGCTGCTGCATTTGTGTTGGCGAATGTGTGCGGCGCAAAAGCGAGAGCCACACTTTGAGAACGACCCGCCCTCAATCCGATAAACCCTTGCAACTTTTTAAATCGATTGTGCGCGGCGCTAAGGCGAGGGCCACATGTTGGAAGTGGCCCGCCTTCCATGTTTGCAGCTGTTGTCCTTTAGAGCTTCAGGACCATAGTTGGTAAGGACGTCTGAGGTGAAACGCCCGGCCCGCCCTTTCGACTGGCTTCGGGGTGCGAAAGGGAGGAGTTAGTTATAAAGAAAAGGAGTGGTGGAGGAGGAGGAGGAGAAGGAGGAGGAGGAGGAAGAAGGATGATGAGGATGAGGAGGAAGAAGAGGAAGAGGAGGGAGGTCGAGTGGGCGGAGCGGGCGGGAAGGAGAAAGAAGGAGGGAGGGGGAAGAGGGGGAGAGGGCAAGCTGGGTTCGCTCGCGTCAGATCTGACGTCCTACCCCTCCCTCCCATCCCTTCCCATTGCGTTCTTTTCTCAGTCCGCGGACGCGTGCCATAGCGGACCTGGAACTTCCAGAAAGTCCCCATCCGGTTATAAAGAATATGAGATTGCGTGCATAGGAGGAGGGGAAGCAGGAGGAGGAGGATGAGGCTGAGGATGATGATGATGAGGAGGAGGAGGAGGTGGGGGAGGAGGTGGCGGATGATCATGAGGATGAGCAGGAGGTAAATGATGAGGATGAGGAAGGAGGAAGATAATAAGGAGGAGGAGCAGGAGGAGACGGAGGAACAATAACAATACTGATACGAAGAACAACAAGAGCAAGGCGAGCAATAATAGTAAAACGAATCGTATTTGTGAGACCATTAAGAATAACAGTTATATTTAGAATAATCCGCATAATCAGTCGACTGCTACATGATACTGTTACTAAGAAAGGGCTAATACGCGTACGAAGAAGAAAAAAGAAGAAACGGGTCCTATGCATAACGCAGGCGACTGTTAATGCTTAAATTACTTACTCAATTTAACTACTACTACTACTACTACTTACTACTCCTACTACTACTACTACTACGACCACACCACCACCACCACCACCACCACCACCACACCAACACCACCACCACACCACACCACCACCACCCACCACCCACCATACTCCTACTTACTTATACGACTACTAACTACTGACTCCTTACTACTACTAGACTACGACTCCTACTCCGACTACGACTTACGACTACGACTACGACCTCCGATACGACTTACGGACTTACGATCTAACGGACTCGACTACTAGGACTTATACTATACTATACTACTACTGCTGCTGCTGCTACTGCTACTACTATTACTTCTTACTACTATACTACTACATACTACTACAACTACTAATACTCACTACTACTTACTACAACTTGCTACTATACCTGTATTTCTAGTCATCAAAAACTTTTATACTACTTTATACTTACTACTACTACTACTACCTTACTACTACTACTACTTACTACTACTACTACTACTACTACTACTACTACTGCTGCTGCTGCTGCTGCTGCTACTACTACTACTACTACCAACAATACAATGAATACTTTCTCTAACCGTATTATGAAGAAAGTCAGAAGAGTAACATTAATAATAGTATTCAGAAAAAGAAGAGGAAGAGAAGAGGAGGAGGAGGAGGAGGAGGAGGAGGCGGTGAAGGAAGATGAGGACGAACAGCAGCAGCAGCAGCAGCAGCAGCAGGAGGAGCTGGAGCGGAAGGAGCGGGATGAGCAGGAGGACCAGGGAAACACGGAGGAGGGGAAGTGAGGGGGGCGGCAACGATGAAGCAAAAAGACTCGGATTCTGAAATGTGACCCGCGCTGGTGCGCGAGAGCGCCGTTCTGAACGACGGGAGCAGAACGCCGATCCAAAAATGAGGCTCATGCTGCAGCGGGAACACTGTTGTGAAACTCCGAGACCAGTCGGAATGTAAAGCAATCTGTAAGAACTATACATGTTGCCCTGTGTGTAAAACACATGACGCGGATAGGGCCGGATACCTCCCGCACGTCGTCAGGGGAGAGAGGAGAGTAGTACTCATATCGTGCAATTGTCCAGGAGGGAGGGAGGGAAGAGGGGGATTCGTAAAAGCATGGAAGGGGTTTGGAGAGAATGGGGAGGAGGGGGTGTTGGGGAACGAGGACGCGGAGGGCCGGGAGGGAGGAGGGCCGGGCAAGATGAAGGCTTAGGCTCTGGGAACAGGTGGCCGATGCCACCAGACTTGCTTGCTCGGTCTCCCGCCCCTCCCGCCCCTCCCGCCCCTCCCGCACCTCCCGCCCCTTCCTCCTGCTCTTTCTAGTTCTTTCGGCCGTCTTTCGGTGTCCCCGTACCCCCTATACCCCCCCTCTCTCTCTATCCATCCCCTCCCCCCTGTCTCTCGCCCTCCCTTCCCCCCTTCCTCCTATCCCCTCGCACGCGCCCTCCCGCCCGTCCTCTCCTCCCCTCCCCCTTTCCTCCCCTCTTCTCCCCTCCCCTCCCCTCTTCTTCTCTCTCCTCTCCTCTCGTCTCCTCTCCTGTCCTCTCCTCTCTTGTCCTCTCCTCTTCTCTCTCCTCTCCTCTCCTCTCCTCTCCTCTCCTCTCCTCTTCTCTATTCTCTCCCCTCCTCTCCGCTCTTCTCTCCTCTCCTATTCTCTTCTCTTTCCTCTTCCTTTATGCGCCACTTACACATTTGACAACCATGGCCCTCCTCCTCTCCCCTGACACCATTCTGCTGATCACCCGCCCTCCCCGCACATTTCCACATTTTGTCCCAAAGGTTTTTGTCCCAATTGTGACACCTTTGATCCTTCACAGTG
>CAUYUJ010013658.1:212500-217500 GCA_963575745.1 Prorocentrum cordatum | reverse complement strand
AGACACCAGTAGTGTCGACTCCTAGGAAAGTCAGGGAAAATATGGGAAGTGGGGGGGAAGACAAAAACCAAGAAACTATGAGAAAATATGGGGAATCCTGCTATTTGTGTGTATTTATTTGTGTGTCCCAGGGCCCCTTCATTGTTGCCAGGAGCGGGAGCCGGATGTGCACGTACGTGGATCCACGCTGGTGCCGAGAGTGCGCACTGCGCGAGTGTTCGTGCCGCGCGGCCAGTCTCGCGGACCGAGGGGCGGTGCTCATGTACACGTTGTTCATGTCCAATCATTCGAAAGTTCTTCGATTCTCTGGGGGGGCCAAAAGATCCTTTCAGTTCTGATCGTTCCATCCTGGGCCTCTTCCTGGCCACTACAGGCGGCCTGGATTAGTAGGTCGACCCTGCCAGATCAAGGGTACCCTCGTGTCCTGTGTCTTGCGACCCATGCCACCTGCATTTCTGTGGCAACGTGGCCCTCGGAAGGGTCTTGTGTCCTCTCGCGTGTCCTCTCCAATCAAGTCCGACCGTAGGGGGCCAGGAACAATTAGGAACGAGCACAATTGGAAATGAGCACGGTTAGAAGTGAACGACGTGTCGTTGGGCGCGTACGTCCTTGGCGGGCTCCCTATCGTCCTAGCCTCTTGCCGTGTTGGACTCGCCGCCCAAGTGACCCTGGGCTGTGCGACCGGCCTGCGCGCTCGCCGGGGCCGCGACCACAGGGGAGGATGTTTCTTCAAGGCCGGGACTCGTGGCTGCATCAGCGTGGGCCTCTCGAGTCGGCACGAACGAAATGGGTACGGAAATGATGGGTACGATGCCTAACAGCAGTTCCTGTTCAATTTGGACAGGACTCGCTGTCCGCGCCGCCGCGGCCTGTGTCCATTTGAGACAGAAGGCCGCCTGCCCAACAGCGACCGCTTTTGGTTTGGGACAACAGTTGTTGTTGGGCATTGTACCCATTTTTTCCGTACCCGTTTCGGGCGTCCAAATCGAGGGCCTCCAGGTCTCGAGTTAAGTCGGGCATGTCTCCCGACAGGAGGAATGTTCAAACATTGGAAGCAATAGTCTGGGGATGATGTTTTGATTAATTTCTGATCATGTCTGAGGATTTCTGACAATGCCTCATTTCTCGTCCGAAATCCGCCTGTAGGAGGACATGCCCGACCTAAGCTTGGGCCTCTCGAGGGCCTCCAGGTCTCGAGGCAGGGTCCCCGCAACGGGGCGTCGGCCGTTGGAGAAATGAGGAGCCAGCCCCGAAACCAGACCCAGCCCAGACCAGTCCTCGTCCCTCGTCCCTCCTCGCTCTTCCGCCCTCGCTTTGTATTTCTCCCTCCTCCCTCCTCCCTCATCCCTCCTTCGTCCTCCTCCTCCATTCCTCGCTCCTGAATCCTCGCTCCTCACTCGTCACTCCTCACTCCTCCCCCCCCATCTCCTCCTCCTCCTCCTCCTCCTCCTCCTCACTCCTCCCTCCCTCCCTCTCCTTCCCTCTCTCCCTCCTTTCCTCCTTCCCTCCCTCTCTCCCTCCCTCCCTCCTCCCTGTCTCCGTCCCTGCCTCCCCCAGGCGTGCGCTGGTCCTCGTGTCCGACTCCCGCGACGTCCTGCTGAACCTGGCCCCCGGCGCGGCCCCAGGGTCGGCGGCCCAGCGGCTGGCCGCGAGCTTCGAGGCGCTGACTGCAGGACGGGCGGTGCGGTCCCAGACATGATCGCATCGTAAAAAAAATCAGGACGGGAGGTTTTTGGCCATTTTCGGCTCCAGGGGGCCCTCGCCGGGCCTCGGGACCGTCAAGAAGCGGCTCAGAACAAAAAACCGGTCCCGGGGAAAGGGTCGGAACTTCCAGGGACGCCGTCCTGGACAAAAATCAGGACGTCGCACGTCTGGGGGGGAACTTCGCGACGGCAGACCTCGGGGCCCGGCGTATTCTGTCCGCTTTCGTGGGGTCTTGGGGGTCTCCTCGCTTCGGGGGTGCTCTTCAGCAGCTGTTGAGCTGCATCTTCGCGGGACCTCGCTTGTCCCCCAAATTGGTGTCTTTTCTTGTGCCCGACGCGGGCTCGATGCGGCCTCGACGCGGATTTGGCGCGGACTCGACGCGGATTCGACATGGATTCGACACGGATCCGACGAGTCCGACATGGATTCGACATGGATAGGGCCTCGACGGGACAGACAAGGACCCCCGAAGATGAAACATCACAGCTGCGCCTCGCAGGGAGCGTTCCGAGGGTGCCCGAGGCGTCCAGAGCGGCCGCCGTGAGCCCGAGCTGTGGCCCAGAGGCCACCGAGAATAGGGGGGGGGGCCACGCCGCCACTCGTCGGGGAAACCAGCCCTGGGGAAGGTCGGGCACGTTCCTCTACAGGAGTAGTATTCAAAAATAGCCCCCCAACAATATGGGGACGATTTTCGATAATTTTCGACAATGTTTGAATATCTCTATATATACACACCTATACGACCACCCTTCGGGTGATAAGGAGGTTCGGGGGGGGAGGAACCAACGTCTCACTCGATCGGTCTAACTATCGATCTCACTATCGATCTCACTATCGGTCTCTCTCGATCGATCTCACTCGATCGATCTCACAATCGATCTCACTCGATCTATTTCATTCGATCGATCTCACAATCGATCTCACTATCGATCTCACTATCGATCTCACTATTGATCTCACAATCGATCTCACATTCGGTCTCACTATCGATCTCACTCTCGATATCACAATCGATCTCACAATCATCGTCATCATCATCATCAACATCATCGTAATCAACGTCATCAATATCCTCATCATCATCATCGTCATCATCATCATTGGGACACCATCATCAACATCAGCATAATCGCCATCATCGGGACAGCATCATCATCGTCATCATCATCATCACCATCATCCTCATCACCTCATCACCATCATCATCAACATCACCATCATCACCACCATCATCATCATCACCATCGGGACACAATCATCGTCATCATCATCATCATCAACATTATCATCATCATCATCATCATCATCATCATCATCATCATCATCATCGGGACACCATTATCATCGGAACACCATCATCGTCATCTCATCATCATCATGAACAACAGCATCAACATCATCATCATCATCGGGACACCATCATCATCAACATCATCATCAACATCAGCATCATCATCATCATCATCATCATCATCATCATCATCATCGGGACACCATCATCATCATCGTCAACATCAGTATCATCATCATCGGGCCACCATCATCAACATCACTATTATCACCTCATCATCATCCTCATTATCAACATCATCATCAGCATTATCATCACCATCATCGGGACACCATCATCGTCATCATCATCATCATCATCATCATCATCATCATCATCATCATCGGGACACCATCATCATCACCATCATCATCATTAACAGCATCATCAACCTCATCATCATCATCACCGGGACACCATCATCATTATCATCATCTTCATCATCATGATCATCACCATCATCTCATCACATCATCATGCACAACATCATCAACCTCATCAAAATCATCATCATCGGGACACCATCATGATCGCCAGCGACATCATCATCAACATCATCATCATCATCGAGACACCATCATCATCACCACCATCACCATTATCATCATCATCATCAGCATCGCCAACATCATCATCAACATCATCATCATCATCACCATCATCATCGGGACACCGACGGGACACCGGCGGGACACCGGCGGGACACCGCGCGCCACCGGGCCCCGGTGAGGAATCATTTGGTCCGGAGGCTGGACACCGGCGGGACACCGCGCGCCAGAGGGCCCCGGTGAGGAATCATTTGGTCCGGCCGCGCCTCAGCTACAGGAGACTTTCTTCTCGCCCGCCCACGCAGCTTCGCCTCGCCCGCACGCACGGCACGCACGAACACGAAACCGAAACCGATTTCCCGGTAGGGGGGCTCTCCGTTGTTTTGTTCTCTCTTTTTTCTTTTTTGTTCCTTTTGTTTTTTTTTTTTTAATAGTTTTTTCTTTTTTTGTGTTTTCTTTTTTTCTTTTTCATTATCTTTTTTTCTTTCTTTCCTCTTTTTTTTCTTTTTTTTTTTTTTTATTGTTTCTTTTTTTTCTTTTTTTTTTTTTTTTTTTTATTTTTTTTTTTTCTTTTTTTCTTTTTTTACTATTTTTTTTTTTTTTTTTTTTCTTTTTATTTTTTCTTTTTTTTTTTTTATCGTTTTTTTTATTTTTTTTTTTTGTTTTTCTTTTTTTTTTTTTTTTTTTTTTTTTTTTTTTTTTTTTTTTTATTTTTTTATTTTGTTCTTTTTTTTTTTATTTTTTTTTTTTTTCTTTTTCTCTGTTTATATTTTTTTTTTTTTTTCTTTTTTTTTTTTTTTTTTTTTTTCTTTTTTTTTTTTATTTTTATATTTTCTCCGTTCCGTTCCACTTTTTTTTTTCGGATTCTCACCTCCTTACCCTCCTTTTTTTTTTTTTTTTTTATATAAAAACATATTTATTTATTTGTATATATACACACTTTTTTGGGGGGAAATACTTTGTCCCAAATCCGCCCGTAGACGTGGACCGGTTTATTCAGCCAGGCCAGCCAGCCGGCCAGCGTCCGCCTGGACGCAGCGGCGGTTCACTGCAAGTATCATTGATCAAATAATGCGGTGGGGGCGTTCGTTAAGGAATGTGCCCAGGAGGCTGCAGACCCTGGAGGATTCCTTATCTGATGAGGCTGGCGCTGATACCCATGGCCGATCCCCGATTGGAATTCCAGAGGCTTCCAGTCGGCGGCGAGCGAGGGGGGGAAGTGAGAAGGAGAAGGCCTTCTCAGAAGGTGGCGGGGCTTCTCAGAAGGTGCCGGGGCTTCTCAGAAGGCCTTCTCAGAAGGTGGCAGGGCTTCTCAGAAGCACTCTGGCCTTCCGAGGCATCTTCTGTGTCTTCGGGGAAGGCTTAGACAACTACTCAGAAGGCTGGGGGACTTCCGAGCCCTCTGATAAGGCCTCCTC
>CAUYUJ010013658.1:152500-210000 GCA_963575745.1 Prorocentrum cordatum | reverse complement strand
TATTACTATTACTATTACTATTACTATTACTAATAATGAGAAGCATACGAAGACGAATGTGGGGACTACTAATAATATGAATCAACGCAATACTAGGACGAACAATACTACTATGACTGAAACTTAATAGCAGTAATAATACTGTTTGAAACTATTAGCACTACGCTGGTAATACTAAGCATGCGAATAACCAGAAGAGGAGGAGGTGGAGGAGGATGCGGAGCAGGAGGGGGAGGAGGAGTAGGATGATGAGGAGGAGGAGGAGGAGGGGGAACAGGGAGGGGGGGAGGAGGAGGAGGAGGAGGAGGAGGAGGAGGAGGAAAAGCAGGAGGAGGAGGAGGTGGTGGTGGTCACTGCGTAAGGGGAACAAAGTCCGAGCAGAGCAACACGCACCACCACGACAATGATGACGCCGACGACGATGACGATGATGGAGACGAGGCGCGCTGACGATCCGTACCAAAGCACCGACTGGGGAACAGGGGGTTCTCCTGCCAGGTTCGGTACACAGCACGTCGTTGAGCGGTGCTGCGACGGATGAGGATGTGGATGGGCAGGGGGAAGAGAAGGAAGAGCAGGGGGTTGATCGGGGGTGGAGGGACTTCGGGGCTCTGGCGGGTCTGTTGGGTTCCAGGGGGTCTCTAGCGGGTGTCAGGGAATTCTGGGCGCTGGGAGCTGGAGGGGGGCGAGGAGGAGGAAGTGCACGCCCTCTTCGTCGCGGTCTTGGGGGAGGAGGAGGAGGAGGAGGAGGAGGAGGAGGAGGAGGAAGAGGACCCTGACGTCTGGAAGCTGTGGACAGAAGAACGATCCAGCTTCGGGCCCCAGGGGCTCTCACGGGCCGACCAGATGCGATACACGCACACGCACGCACACGCACACAAGCACTCAGGGTGTGAAGATGAGGGTTTTTTTCGGGGCGCCAGATGTCGGAGGGGAGAGGCCGCGGGACGAGGCCCTTCGGGTGGCCTTTTAGCATCGGAGCCAGCGGGGGGTCTGAGGTGGCCCAGCACTGGCCTCGACCAGCAGGAAGGGGGGCGAGGTTCGAGGTTCTGGTGGGTTCGAGACGCTTTTGTTTGTTTATTGTTTAGTGAGGAATCTGCATCTCTTAAGAACAATCATTCTTGTTCCCCCCTGTGGTGACCATTCGCATTTTTCAATCCAAGTGCTCCTCCCCAGGCTCGCACCCTGCATTTTACAAGTGCAAGCTGTGTGTCACCAAACTGTCCTGTGGCCCCCGAGTTTCAACAACAACAGCTCCCGCCTGAGACTTCCTCACAATACAGTATATTGAGAAATCGCGACTTCGCGCGGAACTTCCTCACAAGTCATGCAGGAATCGAGCTCTCGCGAGGGACTTCTCGCAATTTATTCAAACGCCGCGCCCATGACACTCCGTAATCACGCTATCGCTTTGGCTTTTCTGACGATTTATTTGGGAATCGCGCTATCGCCCAGACTTTCTCGCGATTCATGCTGGACTGACGCTTCAGCAACCCGCCTGCTTGACCTGGCCCTCTTGGCCCGCCTTCCCGTCCCGTTCGCTTGGGTCTGCCCGCCCGATCTGCCCGGCTTTTTGAGGGGCTGCACTGAATGCGCGTGGCAGGTAAGAAATACATACCCCAAGTATGTATGATCGGACATCAAGAGGGCGGTACCAGGGGTTTGGGATGTACGTGAGCAGATAGGATCCAACAGTCTTAAGGTGATTGTTGTTGTTGGTGCTGCTGTTGTTGAGTTCTCATCTCTAAAGAATAACAAGTGTTGATCCCCTCCAGCAACCACGGTATTTTCAATCGAAGTGCCCCCCTCGGGGCTCGCACCTTGTTTTTTTAATCAGGGAAAGCTTGGTATCACCAAACTGTGTTGTTGGGCCTCGAACTACAACAACGAAGGCTCCCGCCTGAGATTTCCTCACAACTTATTCCAAAATCGCGCTCTCGCGCGGGACTTCCGCACAACTTATGGAGGAGTCGCGCTCTCGTGTTGGATTTCCATGCAATTCCGATTGGCGGTTGGCACCTCCACCTGCTGACCGCGCCTGGGGTCCTTCCGCCCCGCCGACTTTAAAGTGTTTCTTTTTGTGTTCTTGCGCTGCTCCGGGGGCCGTTTTCGGGCCCTGGGGCCGATACAAGAGGATTCCTGGTGAAACAATAGGGGCACAGTGCCGATCCAAGAGAAAGCCTGGAGGATCTGCGAAGTTTCTGCATGTCTGTCTGTATGTTTGTTTGGTTGTATGTATGCATGCATATACGTGTGTGAATATACGTGTGTGTGCGCGCGTGTGTGTGTGTTTTGTGTATTCTGGTCTGCTTCACCCTCGTTGCCCATGTCCAGGTATGTGCATGGCGTGGCCGATCCCGTTTGGATCCCTGCCCCATCTCCTGAGGGGCCGGCCGCGCACGTTCTCTAGTTTCTGGGGTGAATTGTCGCTGCGCGCGAGGCCGCGACCGCCAAAAAGTGTTTGTGTGTTTGTGTGTTTGTGTGTGTGTTTCCAGATGGCGCGTTCGATTAAGTTCGTTCGCAATTGGCACCTGCACCTGCCGACCGCGACTGAGGTCCCTCTGCGCCGCCGACTTACGTGTATGTGTGTGTGTGTGTGTGTGTGTGTCTGTTGTTCTTAAGCCTGTATGCGTTGCCGCTGCGTGCTGTCGTGCTGCGTGCCAGGGACCAGCGAATTAAGTGCAGGCCAGGTTGCCGCACAATGGGCAGTTGTGCATCCGTGCGTACCCCGTCGAATCTTGATCCTGACCCCGAGCCGCTGCGGCCAGATCCCGATGCCCGTTCCGATACGCCGACGCGCCGATTTTCTCACAGCGTGGGGCCCCGAGTGTGTCGGCCTTTTCCCTGGGATTAGTTTTTCATCCCCGGCCGTTTTGTGACGGTCCCTGGGCTCAGTGAGGGCCGCCACATGCCGAAAGCGGCCCCGAATGCTCATGTCGCGATTTCTTCACGACCTGACTGTGACATCCGCCGACGCGATTTTGTCAAGTCGTCGGAGGGAGGAGGAGGAGGAGGAGGAGGAGGAGGAGGAGGAGGAGGAGGAGGAGGAGGAGGAGGAGGAGGAGGAGGAGGAGGAGGAGGTGGAGGAGGAGGGGAGAGGAGGAGGAGGCTCTCCATATTGGCACCTATTTTCTCCGGCCGATGACCCGACCCGCCCGACCCTGAGGAGGAGGAGGAGGAGGAGGAGGAGGAGGAGGAGGAGAAGAAGGAGGAGGACGAGGAGGAGGAGGAGGAGGAGGAGGAGGAGGAGGAGGAGGAGGAGGAGGAGGAGGAGAGGTCCGGCCTGGCCGGTGCGAGGTGAGACCCGGCGAGCTCTTCGATGAGGGCGGCGGCCGTCGCGTGCGGGCGTGCAGCTCCGGGTCGCAGGGCTGTCCGTGGCGGAAAGGCGGCGTGCGCCTCTGGGAGGCCGCCGCCCGCCCCACGGCGGCCCTCTCGTCGGCCGCTGGCGCCCGCGGAGGCATCGGCGAGCTGCGGCGGCGGCGCTTGCAGCGCTGGCGCCAGCGGCATCGGCGAGCGGCGGCGGCGTCGCCCGCAGCGTTGTCGGCGGCGGCGCCAGCGGCAGCGCCGGCGGTTTTGGCGGCAGCGGCGGCGAGGCCGCCGATGGCCACCGATGTCCGCCTGCCGCCGCCGCCGCGCGCGCGCCGCTTGCCGCCGCCTCCGCCGTCCTTTCGGGGGCCCCGTCCGGCGAGGCTTTTCTCCCGCTCCTTCGCCGGCGCCTCCCTCCTCCTCTTCCGCCTCCATCCTCCTCCTCCTCCTTCTCCTCCTCCTGTTCCCCCTCCTCCTCTTCCTCCTCCTCCTCCTTCTTCTCCTCCTGCTCCTCCTCCTCCTCCTCCTCCTCAATCTCGTCCCCCTTGTGCCCCTCCTGCCGCTCCCCCCTCCTCCCTCCTCCTTTTTCCTCCCTCCTCCTCCTCCTCCTCGTCGTCGTCGTCCTCCTCCTCCTCCTCCTCCTCCTCCTCCTCCTCCTCTCCTTCCTGCGCCCCTCCGTAGCCATTTTGGCTCAAGCCACATGCGAGGTCGGGGCCTCGGACGCGCCACAGCTCCCCCCGCACGCTATGGTGAGCAGCCCTGCAGGTTCGCGTGGTGTCTGCTCGCTGGAGTGACTATCTACATGGTGCGTTTTAGGTCGCCTGAGAAGTTGAATTCGTCGTGGTTATGCTCGGGAACGGATGTATCTGCAGGCTCGTCCCTCTGGGATGCGCCACATCGCCGTGCCCTTGCATTCGACCTCAAATTCCAAGGATGTCGTCAAGGGTCTCGCCGCGCACTCTGAGCTGTAGACGGTCTCTCGAGTTCACGCGCACAGCCTGCGAAATGTTCTTGTGCGTGCCACCCCACACTTCGACGCCGAGTCGATCGCGCAGATGCGGGCCGTCAACGAACAGGGTGGCCGCGCCAAAAATCGTGTACCAGACGCTCCGCCTGGTCTTGCTGCCATGCCGTGCCTGACGGACAAGCGCGTGCTGATGCTGGACTCGCTCTCGCTGCAGTCTGCGGATTGCCTGACGCATACCTTTTCGACTGCAATGTTGGCGATGTCACACGCGCTGCAGGTGGTCGCCCAGTTCGTGTGCTTGCCGAGTGTCAGACCGCTCGGAGTGTGTTGCCAAACTGATCTTCAACGTGTCGCTGCTTTCATCGCGGAGCTGAACACACCAACGGAGGACGTACACCGACTTCGAGGATGAGCTGGGCGCCTTCCTTGCTGGTGGTGCATTTTGCTGGATTGTTGTCGTTTCCCTCTTCGCGTGGGTGCTTCCCCTACGTGGTCGTTTTCTTACTTACGGTTTTGCCGATTGACGCGGGTTTTCGCACCTCTATCCCCCCCGTGGAGTAGATCTTGGGTGTTTTTGGCGCCTGTTTCAAGGAGTCTCCCACATAGGACGCACTGCTGCAAACAGTCGCTTCAAGCAGAGGTCTGGAGCCAGCCCCCCATCTCTCCCCCCCCATTCCTCCCAATGTCGAAGCGCCGAGTAAGAACGCATTCCCTACGTCTTCTTCATCGCCGCCGATTTGCCCGCGCGCGCCCGTGTGCCGCGTCGCCTTCTTCCTCGCTGCCGTCTGCTCGCGGTGCGCGCCCCCGGGCGTCGTCGCTGACGTGCGTGCGTCGGCTGTGCCTCTGCGCTTTGTCCTGCCGTGTCCGACGGCCGCCTGAACGAGGCCCTTTACGAAGCCGTTCTTCATGAGCGCGCCTGCGGTGAGGTGGATGATTGTCAAAGCTCGGCGGCGAGCGATGGGGGAGAAGTGAGAGAGAAGGCCCTCTCAGAAGGTTCAGACGCCCGCCGGCCTTCTGAGAGGTTTTCTGAACGTTCCCCGAAGACAGAAAACGTTTTTCAGATGGCGCGAGGGCTTCTGAGAAGCCCCGCCGCATTCTGAGAAGGCCTTCTCCTTCTCATTTCCTTTTTCGCTCGCCGCCGAAAAGCATCCTGCGTGTGCCTGTAGCCGCTGCTTCCTGTGGCGTTCTTCCTCCTGGTGCTCGTGACGCTCGTCGTGATGGGGCTGCTAGTCAGGGTGATGCTGTTGACGAGGCGCATCAGAGGTGTTGACCTCCAGGACACAGCCCGGCGGCAATGCCGGCAGTCCTGCCCTGCATTCCACACTCGTACACCATAGAGGCATCGTTCTCCAGGACACAGCCCGGTGGTTAGGCCGGCGGTCCTGCTTCCTCTCAACGTTCACACACCAGAGTTGGTTTATTAATTGCTGTGTCCAATTATATTTATATATCGGTTAATTATTACGTTCGTTGTAAGCCCATTCCCCCCTGGCCTTCCCTCGCATGATCTTCCCAATCTTGCCAGGGTTTCGAGGGCGGAGGGGGCTTGACACCCCAGGCCAAACGCCCCTCGTCACAGTAACGGTCTGGACGCGCACGGAGGTCCGGACGAAGGCTCTCCCGCCTCCTCCCCCGCGCTTCCTCCCCCCCGCGCACGGGGGGAGAGGTTTGCGTAGGACTGCATGCGGTGCTACGCCTCGAGCCCTCCAGTCTGGGGGGGCACGATTTGTTGCAGTTTGTGGGGGCCCTGCCAGGGCCCCGCGGAAACCGTGGCACGCCCAAGGCCCCCAGCCCTTGCTTCAGGCTTGGGCGCTGCATTGTATAACGAGGATAGTGTACGCTGTCGCGTGTGTAATGCAAGCTATGCGGTGCATGCCGGGTAGACGTCACATTTATCGTGTCCCGGCCGCGTGGCCGATGAAATGGACCTCACATTGTTGCGCTCATTGCGATAACAAATTGTGTGTGTGTGGTTTCTGTGCCCTGCAGTCCGACACGGCTTGGGCAGGCCGACCCATCCACTAACGCATGCGCGGTGCGTGCCTCGCCTCCCACAATCGCACGCTGCACGAGCGCCCTCTGTTCAAGATTCAGGCGCCCCCGGGAGCGATCAAATCGTGCCCCCCCGGGTACCCAGTAATTGATGCGGTACCGCATTGTGACTCTCTATCGGTCCCCCTTGGCTGGCGCTGCGTGCAAGGGGGTTATGCTGTCCCCGCCGTTGTAGCGTTCGGGCTCAAGCTTAGCGTCACTGTGTCAGCACCGTCTGCTTTACCACAGTCATCACCCCCACTCGCACATTTGAGGTGCTGACCTCCAGGACACAGCCCGGCGGCAATGCCGGCAGTCCTGCCTTCACTCCACACTCGTACACCATAGAGGCATCGTCCTCCAGGACACCCCGGCGGCGAGCCCAGCGGCGAGGCCAGCGGTCCTGCTCGCACGCCAGAGGCAGTGACCTCCAGGACATAGCCCGGCGCAAATGCCGGCGGTCCTGCTGCCATCCCAATGCACATCAGAGGTGCTGACCTCCAGGACACAGCCCTGCGGCAACGCCGGCGGTCCTGCCTCCATTTTACACTCGTACACCATAGAAGCATCGCCCTCCAAGACACAGCCCGGCGGCGAGACCGGCGGTCCTGCTCCCACTCAACACACGCACACCAGAGGCGCTGACCTCCGGGACAAAGCCCGGCGGCAATGCCGGCAGTCCTGCCTTCACTCCACACTCGTACACCATAGAGGCATCGTCCTCCAGGACACAGCCGGGCGGCGAGGCCGGCGGTCCTGCTTCCACTCAACACTCGCACACCAGGGGCACTGACGTCCGGGACATAGCCCGGCGCAAATGCCGGCGGTCCTGCTGCCATCCCGCTGCGCATCAGGGGTGCTGACCTCCAGGACACAGCCCAGCGGCAACGCCGGCGGTCCTGCCTCCACTTTACACTCGTACACCATAGAGGCATCGCCCTCCAGGACACAGCCCGGCGGCGAGACCGGCGGTCCTGCTCCCACTCAACACACGCACACCAGCGGCACTGACCTCCAGGACATAGCCCGGCGCAAATGCCGGCGGTCCTGCTGCCGGCCCACGCGCGAATCCAGAGGTATTTACCTCCAGGACACAGCCCGGCGGCAATGCCGGCGGTCCTGCTTTCACCCCCAATCGCACATCAGAGGTGCTGACCTCCAGGACACAACCCGGCGGCAATGCCGGCAGTCCTGCCCTCATTCCACACTCGTACACCATAGAGGCATCGTCCTCCAGGACACAGCCCGGCTGTTAGGCCGGCGGTCCTGCTTCCACTCAAACTTCAAACACCAGAGGCACTGACCTCCAGGACATAGCCCGGCGCAATGCCGGCGGTCCTGCTTTCATTCCACACTCGCACACCAGAGGTATCGACCTCTGGGACAGCCCGGCGGCAATGCTGGCGGTCTTGCTTCCACTCCACTTTGACACAACAGAGGTATAGACCCCGAGCGGAAATGCTGGCGGTCCCGCCTTTGTTTTACTCCTCGAATGCGGCGCGTTTCTACCTGCGCTCGGCTCAAGTTTCACACTCGCACACAACAGGTATTGACCTCCAGGACACAGCCCAGCGGCAATGCCCGCAGTCCTCTATAGTTACTGCCCACATTCAGGTCACGAGGTATCGACTTCCAGGACAAAGCCCAGAGGCAATGCCGGCGGTCCTGCACTCACTTGGTTTATCAGTTACTGTGTCTATATCAGTTAATTATTAGGTTGGTTGCAACAGGGTGTGACAAGGACTTCCCAAGAAACTTGTTTAACAATACGCGGCATCGCACATTCTCTGTCGCAGGGATCTCTCTCCCTGTTTACCCCCAGACATTCCTGGCTGTTGGGGATCGGGGGTGCACCAAAACATTGACCCCCAGGTCGCGAAATCCAGGCCGTGGTTTTGCGCCGCCCCTTCTAAGGCCCTGAGAAGGGCCATGCGCACCTCCGAAGCAATCTGTACCACTTGCGCGAAGCCTCTCCCGCGCACCTGAGCAGCCCTTCCGGCTGCCGTCTCCGAGGATGGCCGAAACCAAGCCGGGGAGAGTTCAGAAACCGTGGGGGACGTGCCACGTCAGTGGCCACCTCGCCCATTCCTAACAGTCGTCCCCCATGCGTTAAGATCCCTGGAAACCATTTGACTCAAAGGATTGGTTTCTGCCATCCTCAAGACTTTAAGGATGAGACCTCCTAGAGTCTTTGCAACTTCTTTTCTGCATCGGGATGTTGCTTTGGGCAGCGGGTGAGTGGGGAACCGCAATCACCCTGACAAGGGTTCTGATGGTCGCCTCATCCTTAAAGATGGTTCTAGGTGCCCTCAAAGCCTATTGCGTACCTGGCAGTCCTCCTCCTCCTCCGGTTGCTGCAGCCCTTTCCCTGGGCGCTTGACCTGCCCAGATCTCCCCCTCGCACCGTGAACAAATCGCGACGGGAGCGGCCTGCCCCTGGCGGTCCGCGGTCCTCAGAGCTGCAACGTCGTATTTTTTGTTTGTAGTTGTTTTTGTTTGTTCTCTCTCTTCCTTTGATATGTTTTTTATTATATATAAAAGGTTATGTTTTGTTTGTTTGTTTTTCAATGTTTGTCTTTTTATATTTTTTCTGCTGCACCGTTGGTCCCCAGTGGTCCGGACCGCTTGTGTGCGGCCTGTTGTTCATCCCGAGCTGTTTTTCTCACGGCCCTGGGGCCCAGTGAGAGCCCCCAGAGGCCGACAGCTTCTCAAAATTTGTCGCTGCCGACATTTTTCGCGACGAGAGGAGATCTGGGTTTCGTGTCGGGGAGTCATCCGGTGCGTTCCAGAAAGGACTTCGCCTTCGGCGCGCCCTCGTCTTCGGCGGACGCCTGCGGAAGGCCAGCGGAAGCCAGCGAAATTACAGCTGGGCGGCTCCGCCGGCGGAAGCTGCCAAAGTGAAAGAATTCGTTTTTCCCAGAGGTGCGCACTGTTGTGGACTGAGGGTCTCCAGGTCGAGCCGGCCGGGCGTTGTCGGTCAGTCAGTGGAGCCGCGCCGCACAGGGCATCGGCGAAGCCGCACAGGGCTGCTAGCATTAGTCCTGCCTGGTGCACGCACGCTCCAAAAGCACATGTATGAACAGGGCTTCTGCGCCGAGCTTTGCTGTAGCCCTGCCTGGGCTCAGCGTGCACATTTTTTTAGGGGGGAGGGGCAGAAAGCGTCCGCCAGGAGTTCATGGGCGGCCTCGCCGCAGAGCGTGGTGCCGCCGGGACGGAGGTCTTCCTGAACGCTGGGCTGGTCGCAGGTGCCCTCGCCGCTGGGGCTGGGCTCTTCCGCCGCGCCTTTTCTCCCGCACCTGGCAGCGCGGAGGAGGGGAGGGCACGGGGGGGCGATGCGCGGAGTTCTGCTGTAGACGACCGCCATGCAATGCGTGCACCTAGCCAAATGTGTCGACGGTGCTCACTGGCGTCTGCCGTATCTCCCTTTCCAGACCCCCGACGTCATCTGTTCTTCAGCAACGTCGACCCCCAGAGGTCACGACCCATTCCCCTGGACTTGGTTTTTCATCCTGAGTCGTTTTTGACGGTGCCGGGCCCTGCGAGGGCAGCCAGGAAATCGTCCGTGTTTTCTTTGTTGCTGCGACTCGAGGGGGGAGCACGTTGCTACGCATGGAAGGAATGCCGATTAGCACGGTAAATGATGAGGCTATGCTACCTCTTTTGATTTTGAGCCGGCTTTGATGCCCACTCGTGCCCACCCCGTCCCGTCTTCAGGGACTTCTCATTTTCCTCATGATGGCGGGATGGACAGACGGCCTCCACCCTCGGCACTGCACGTACTGTGCCAGGATCGTGGGGATTTGCCCCAGCGGCCCCTATGATGGAAACTGCGGAGGAAGTGAGGCCTCATGGCGGCCCTCTCTGATAAGGCCTATGATGGTCCTCACTGGTGGTGTGGGGTGGGAAGAGGGACACCTGAGAGGGGCTGTGAGAGGAACTGAAACCACCGTCCAGGCCCTTGCACGAGAGAACCCACTATCAAGAGGAGCGGGCGGTCCACAGGCGGGGAGTCACGCCGCACCCGCCGCCACCGCGGCGTTACGCCCCCGTCGAACACCTCGCTCCTACCCCCCCGGGGAGGCCCTTTTGAGAGGCTGCACGAATCCCACGGCCCCCCCCCCCCCGCACTCGTGCATCAGCGCCCACTCGTACTGGTAGTCCCAGTCGTGGTCGCCGTCGTCGCCGAAGTCGTCGTGCTCGATGTCCGTCGTCGGTGCCAGGACAGCGGGGACGGGTCCCCGCAGCCTCTAAAACTGTCCGAAGCCACTCCGCCTCCAGCTCGAGCCGCCCGCGGCGCTCGCTGCGGCGCCGTATGCCGCACCCGCGCCGCCCCCCCGCCGCCGCGACGCGGGCGCGGCCGCGGCGGCCCCGCCGCGGCCCTGCCACGGCACGCCCCCGTGGGGCCGGCCACGCGCGGCGGCCTCCTCCGCCCCTCCGCCGTGGGCGGCTGCCGGCGCCCCCCGGCGCCCTCGGGCGGCGCGGGCGGCCACGGCCGCTGGCGCCGCCGGCATGGCGGCCTCGCTGGGCTGGCCGCGCCGCGGCGGGCCCCGCCGCTGGAAGCAGCTGCTGGCGCCCCCGGCGTGGCGGCCCCTGCCCTCGGCGCCGCCGCGCCCGCACGGCGGGCGCTGCTGCGGCAGCGAGCGGTCTCGCCTCGGAGGCTGGCTGGACGTCCAGCGGCAGCTCGTGCGAGACCGCGCCCCGGCCGAGATCACGGCGCAGGACAGGCGCGAGGCAGCCTCAGAGGCATTCCAGCAGATGATCGCCGGCATGGATCTGGACGCTCGGGGCGGCAGTGCCGTGTTCGTGGAGCCGGCGCAGCTGCAGGAGATCCTGGAGGACGCCGCGATGTGCCCGGCGTTCTCGGCCGAGCTGTGCATGCCTGGCGGTCCGTTTGAGAGGGTCCTGTGCAGCGAGGAAGCGTTTTTTGGCTGCGTGAGGCGGCAGCAGTTTTTCAGGAACCAGCTGATGCGCCTCTTCCTGGAGAAGTTCTTGATTATCCGCCAGTCCCTCAGCTCTCTGTTTGAGGAGGATTGGGCCGCGGATGCCGATGTAGTGGAGGGAGTGTTCGGAGATGATTTGTCCCTGGACGGACGAGACCGGCTCGAGGCTGCATTTATCTTCGACAGTGGGGAAGCGCCACAGGCCGCGAGCTTCCTCTCCCGTGACCTCTTTTTCGTGCGAGGATGTGTGAAGCCTGCAGACGCACAGGGGGACGCTGAGGGAGGTCAGACGCCTTCCTCCGACTGGCTCCTCGGCACCGCGCGGAGGGTCGTTCACACCCAGGACTCCCGCGTCAGCCTGATCCTGCTGAGGCTCCACCACATCGGGCCCACGCAGGGCTTCGTGCCAGTGAGCGGCGAAGCCGCACAGCTGGTCCACGTCGGGTTCATCCCCTCCGTCTTCTACCGCCAGCTGGACGCGGTGCGGGACCTCTGCGAGGGCCACGAGCGCTTCACGGGGATGGTCCAGGGCATTTTCTTTCCGGGCGGCGGGCCCCAGGCTCCGATGCAACTCTTGGGAGGCCAAATTCAAAAGCGGCGCTGGCATATCCCTGGTCGACAACGGGCCTGATCTGGCATCATGCCGCTCGATCCCGCCCGATCCGGCCTCGCCGGGCTTAGTCCTGGGCTTCATGCGACCTCATCCGGCTTGATGGCCCTGGCATCGGGCTGAATCGCCTCTGCTCGTTCCCACGAAGACCTCCCAGGAGTTTCCTCCTGACTCACCACCCACCAAACCACCCCAGCCCAACCCGAAGGCCTCAATTTGCCCTCCATTTCCAGTGGGGGGGGGTCGGGGAACATGGAAAAAACACGTGGAGCCCGTAATTACCTGCCCCAACCCGAAATTCGGGTCAAATTCGGGTCCTCGGGTTGGCTTCCCAGACATGCGACGTCCAGATTGGAGAGGCCTGACGGCCGGTGCCGCCGACCCTGATCGAAGGTGCTAGGAGGGGGAGGAGGAAGCGAAGGAGGAGGAGGAGGAGGAGGAGGACGAGGAGGTGGAGGAGGTGAGACGGAGCAGGAGTACGAGAAGAGGACAAGGATGAGGATGAGGATGAGGATGATGATGATGATGATGATGATGATGCTGATGATGATGATGATGATGATGATGATGATGATGATGATGATGATGATGATGGTGATGGTGATGATGATGATGATGATGATGATGATGATGCTGATGCTGATGATGATGATGATGATGATGCTGATGCTGATGCTGATGCTGATGCTGATGCTGATGATGATGCTATGCTGATGCTGAGATGATGATGATGGGATGAGGATGAGGATGAGGAGGAGGATGATGAGGATGATGATGAGATGATGATGATGATGATGATGATGCTGATGCTGATGCTGATGCTGATGCTGATGATGATGATGAGATGATGATGGATGATGATGATGATGATGATGATGATGATGATGATGATGATGCTGATGATGATGATGATGATGATGATGATGATGATGATGATGATGATGATGATGATGATGATGATGATGATGATATGATGATGATGATGATGATGATGATGATGATGATGAGGAGGAATTAAGAGAAGGAGGAGGGGGAGGAGGAGCAGGAGGAGGAGGAGGAGGAGGAGGAGGAGGAGGAGGAGAAGGGGGAGGAGGATGAGGACGAGAACCTCCTCGCGACGCCCTCCAGGCTTTCTCGAAGGCTGCCGGGGGAGTCGGATCTGGGGAGGGGCCCCCCGGGTCCCCCGGGACCCCCCGGGACCCCCCCGGGACCCCCCCAAGTCCGGCCCCCCCCCCCCCGTACCGGGGAAGGGAAACGGGAATGGGCTTCCCTTCGAAGTATTGACGTACTGACGACGTTCAATCAGTTGCTTGGCACGGCATGTGCAAGGAAGAGGACTCTGCTGACCGAGAGCGGGAGAACGGCGAGTGGAAGCTGGATGCGGCTAGAGAAATTCGAGCAGGAAAGAAAGCACGACGCGAACGGAGAAGCCCCTCACACACGCCGACAGGGTCGGCGGATTTTCTAGGACGGCGTTTCTGGAGGTCCCGATCCCTTCCCCAGAACTGTTTTTTCGTCCTGAGTCGTTCTTGGACGGTCCCGAGGCCCGGCGAGGGCCCCCTGGGGCCGAGCATAGCCCCAAACCCGCCGCCCTGATTTTCTCACGACGCGATCCTGTCTGGGTTGGGGTGGTCTGGTCGGTAGTCAGCTGACCAAGGGCCAGCGCGGTGCCGCGGCGGGCGCGGGAGAGGAAGAGGCCCGGCAGCCGGCCGTGCGGGCGACGGCCCCGCGGGCGAGGCCGGCCTGCCGGGCCACCTCAACGAGCAGCAGCGGGCGGCAGCGGCGGAGGCGCTCGGCAGCGCTCCGGTCACGCTGGTGGCGGGGCCGCCGGGCACTCGGAGGAGGAAAAGGTACCCATACCTCTATCCTTCCCTCGTTTCTCCCTTGTCGGGCCTCCTGGGAGGCCCTCCTCGCCACCGCTGGATTCGCTTCGAAATCCCGGTCAGAACGCACCCCGGGAGAGGTCTGGGAAGTAGCAGTATCGGTACCTTTCGGTTTCCCCAGGCACGGGGAAGACGGCGGTCGCGGTGGCGATCGTGGAGGCGTGGCTGAGACAGGATGCCGAGGCCCCGATCCTGGTGGCAACGGGGACGCACACGGCGAAGAGCCTGATCGCTCGGCATCTCCGGGAGCGCGGGTACCTGCTGAGGGACCGCCGCAGGGAGGTTTTCAGGGAGAAGCATCCCGAGAGATCAGTGCCGGTCTTCGTGGAGACCGTGTACATGGCCGCAGTGCCAGATCACCGTCAGCTACCACGTGTGCTCATTGACGAGAGCTCGCAGATCACAGAGGCCTCCGCGCTCGTGGCGCTTGGCCGAGGCTGCGAGAAGTTGGTTCTGATCGGGGATCCAAAGCAGCTTGACCCGATATCCCAGTTGGGCCCGTTTGGGACGGCTCGAGACTCCGAGCCGGGGCCATACAGCCAGGAGCGCGAGAGCGCGTTTGACATGGTGCGGCTGCGGCTGGATCGGAAGCCAGTTCAGCTGAGCGTGCAATATCGGATGCACCCGACACTGTGCCAGTATCCGTCGGATCGGTTCTACCACGGCTCGCTGCGGAGTGCCGACGCCCTGCGGGACTCCGCGCGCTTCGAGCTGCCAGCCAACGAGTTCCTGCCAGCGCCGGTGGTCTTCGTCGACAGCGCTCGGCTGCAGGGCTCCAGCGAGGAGGAGCTGGTGTCGCTCGGCGGGGCGCGTTCTCTCCGGAACCGCGGGGAGGCGGAGCTCGTGAGCAGGGCGGTCGGCTCCCTCCTGGAGTCGGGCGTGCCGCGGGAGACTGGGCGGTGCGCGCAGCCCAGACGGTTCAAGCAGTGGCGAAGCGTCCTAGCTCGCCTGTGGGCCTAACCAAAGAATGTCCTAAGAACCTTTTGTGGTCTGCACGAAATGTTCTTAGGACATTTCTGGCTGGGGCTGTCTTGTTTTAGCACATCGGGTTTGTGCTCTAAGTTTTTTGTTGTTTTTCGAACGTTCTTGGGTTCTAGGAACGTTTCGTGGTAGGCCTATAGGAATGCCAGGACGGTCGGTCCCTGTTCAAAGACCCCCTCGCGTCGCGAACAAAACACGACAGGCGTTTCTGTCCTGGTTGTTGCTGGGCCCGAGGACCGTCAATCAACGATTCGGGATGAAGAGCAGGCCCCAGGGAGTGGGTCAAGACCTCTGGGGGTGTGACGTCGGGAGTTTTGAAAGGGCTGGTTCGGGGGGGGGGCGGTCTATTAAGCAGAGCAGACGGGAGGCGCTATTCAGAGGTCCTCCATGCCTCCCATCGGCGTCACCCAACATATTCATACTAGGTGTGCGTCGCGCCCCCCCCCCTCTCCCCCTCAGGAGCGACGCGCGGGCCGAGAAATCTTAAAGTATAACCTCCGTGGCGGGGGCTTTCTGGCCAAATCGCTCGGGAAACGATATACGACAAGATGTTTATACTATATGCTCGGGTCGGACGCACGCCTCGAAGGAGGACGTCTAGTACTAGTATGTCCTTGTGCGTCCCATTTCTGGAGCCTTCCCAGAAGCCCCTGGGCCCGTCAAGAAGCTGCCGCCTCCTCAGAAGCCCGCCCCCCTCGCGAAAGTGCCTTCCCTGACACCCGCCGCTGTTCTTTTTGTTGCTTCTTTCGCGGCGCTCCAGAAGTCCTGACCTTTGCCCCGGAGCCAGCTTTTCGATGTCTGGTGGTCCCAGGGCCCGAACACGCGAAAACAGGCCCCGAGGGCCGAAGTCAGGGCACAACGGCCAGACTGCAGTTTTCGATCGTCGGCGATGGTGTGGCTATTCGGTGTGCGCATAGACAGCCTCTCCAGGTGGTCCCGGCCGGCATCAACAGCCCTCGAGCACTTTCCTTCGGGTGGAGGGCAGAGGGCGACATCTGGAATGCCGTTTCGATTGGTTTTCGAGTCTTGAATCTGCACAAGGTGAATCACAAGACGGATTGATTTTCGAGGTACGAAAGCCCATATGGATTTCACCCTGAGCCCTCCACCCTAAGAAAATGCTCAGTCAACAGCCCCCCGAGTAGTCCCACCTGGCCTGTGCCGCCCCGAGGCGGCGTCAGGGTGTTTAGTCGGCCCCGGGCTACTCGGGTCAGGAGCGAAATTTGCCTGGCGAAGAGGCGGAGGAGGAGGAGGAGGAGGAGGAGGAGGAGGAGGAGGAGGAGGAGGAGGAGGAGGAGGAGAGGCGGAGGAGGAGGAGGAGGAGGAGGAGGAGGAGGAGGGAGGAGAGAGGAGGAGGAGGAGGAGGAGGAGGAGGAGGAGGAGGAGGAGGAGGAGGAGGAGGGAGGAGGAGGAGGGGAGGGGAGGAGAGGAGGAGGAGGAGGAGGAGGAGGAGGAGGAGGAGGAGGAGGAGGAGGAGGAGGTGGAGGAGGGAGGAGGAGGAGGATGAGGAGGAGGAGGCGGAGGAGGTGGAGGAGGAGGAGGAGGAGGAGGAGGAGGAGGAGGAGGAGGAGGAGGAGGAGGAAGAGAGGGTTGTGGCCGAAGGCGGTTGGAAGACCTCAGGTGGTCGCATTCCCGTTACCGTGCCGACCCTTTGCGCTGCCCAACGGGCCGCTACCA
Organism: Prorocentrum cordatum; assembly: GCA_963575745.1. Classification (NCBI taxonomy): domain Eukaryota; class Dinophyceae; order Prorocentrales; family Prorocentraceae; genus Prorocentrum; species Prorocentrum cordatum. Next base: position 193,605 of record CAUYUJ010013658.1, on the reverse strand, counting down.
GTTTTGTTCTTTGGCTCTCACTGTACATCACGAAAAGACTCAGGGAGCCAGCTTGGCACCGCAGACAGAGGGCACGACGGGGACAATCCAGAGTCCTCTTGTGTCTGTTCAAAGCCGCACAGTGCCTGGACCACCATCACGCCAGCCCCAGAAACTCATCTGGACGCATGGCCTCGCGATCGGCTCCGCAAAAATGGGTATGTCAGTGCGGAAAACATGTGCAGCCATGGCATTGGTTCTGTTCCTGTGGCAAGCCATATCAGCAGAGACGCCGTCGAAGAAACTCCTCTTCCCACCGTCAACTTGCTGCGCACGACAGAGCTGCGCAACAGTATATCAGCAAGGTGGTGCCCGACTCCATGCTGGTGGCCGAGGCGCACTGCGACTGGGACAAGTGGAAGCCACCGAACGACAGCACCCAGATCAGCTCTTACAAGAAGAGAGTCAAGGAGCGCCAGTTCACCCTTGCAAAGCTTGCCGTTGCTGCGAAGTTGGCCAACAGGTCAGATCTTTCAGAGCACGACGAGATTGCAATGCTCGAGTATTGCCTGTCCGTCCTCAAACCCCTTGGAGACCAGCTTGCAGACGCTCGGTATCGGAAGAACAAGCTAGAACAGTTGCTCAGGGACACCATCAACAAGAGGAAGGAGCTCGAAATGAAGGAGATCGGGCTCGAAGACCAGATCCAGGATGCCAGGTCAATGGAGCAGGACCTAGAACAGCAACTGCAATAAGAAGAGCTCGTACAAGATCACGGACCGCAACGTGTCTCGATGTGGCATGTTCAGATGGATGTTCAGGAAGGAGGCTTCGCGGACGGCCCACCCACAAGGAGACCGTCACCGCCGCCGCCGCCAGTCAGAGAAGCCTCGAGGGACCCATATGGTGGACGTGTTGGTTGGGATGTGCCGGCACACACACCTGCAGGGCCACCCGCTCCCAAGTACCCACCTGGTGGCGTACCACCCATCAGCGCGAAGCTCTCCTACGATCCGCAGCAGCAGCTCACCATCGCCACAGCGATCCAGGCCATGATGTCTCGCCAAGACCAGATGGAGCAGTCCTTCGCCCAGTTCCAGAACACTATGGCGGCCATGATATCGGGCTCGTCACATCCTTCAAGTACGTCGGGGTTTCGTTCTGCTGGAGGGGAAGCTCGCCCGCCAGGTCCAGGTGGCCCCTCCCCTCTGGAGGCCCCGCCACGGTCAGCAGCCAGCATCGAGGTGCCCAACACTCCGCCTGCGAAGTCCCGCCCTACCAGCAGGCCCCTGACGCCGCGGACGGCATCTCAAGTGGAGGCAGCCATCATCAATGCGGTCAATCCGACGCCTGGCTCAGAGTCCTTCGCGGATCAGCTCAGGAAGCAGATGATAAAGCATGTCCCTACCGCCGCCACTGGAGAAGACTTTCCTGGTCCGACACAGATGTGGGGTGCCCCAGAGACCGAGACCCTACCCAGCCAAATGGTCGCGCCTACCCAGCCTGTCAGCAACGCGCAGGAGGACGTCTTCCTACCTGGCCCGCCGCAGACGATCACGGAGCAGATGATCAATGCGCAGGAGGCGTCGGGGCTCACCCAGGAGTTCAGGGGTCCCAACGGCAAGGCCAAGACTGGGGCACGTGCGTCAGAGGGCGGCTCGGGGGACACGCCACCGCACAAGTCCAACATGCTGCCAAGCATGAAGGAGCTCTGAGGCACGCGGCACCTTTAGTGCCCCAGTCTAGTACACAGATCCGCACGGCGAGACGGGTTTCATTCGCCCCTGCGGAGCAAATTTCGGTCGCCACTCTCGATGCGCGGCTGCGCCAGCGTCTTTCACATCCTCTTCCGCCCTCTTGCTTGCAGTCATCCGCTTGTACCCCCTGTCGTGCTCACGTCGGGCAATCCACGTCTGCGCAGCAGGAGAGCAGTATAATTTCTGCAGGCATGCATGTAGCTTCTATCGGTCATCGAGACAGGGATAGTTCTCACAGAATTCATGGACAAGGAAGCCTCCAAGCGGGCGGGGGACGCCCAGCTGCTGAGGCCACGGAGCCCACGCCAGGTACCTCGCGGCCGCTCTCTGTGCATGACCCCGTCCCCTCTTCGTCTGACCAGGTCGACGACCCCACCCCGACGGCGCCCCCCCCCAATTGGTCAGGGCTGCAGACTTGGGAACATCCAATCAAGGGGATCTGGCTGCGCGTTCTCTGGTCTCAGCCCCATGCCTGTGCTTTGTACTTTTCCTATTCTTCCGCCACTCAGGGGGGCTCTTCGGCAGGACGAGCCACTTGCTCTTGAGCAGCTCACAGTCACACAACTCGAGGCGACGGGGGTCCTCGAAGATGAAGCCGGGCTGGGCCTGACGCTGTGCCCGCCAAGAGACGGCGTGTGGCACTACATCCGCCTGTATACCGACGGCTCGCTCTTCACCAAAGGGGGGAAGGGATCATGGGCAGTGGCAGTCATAGGGGAGGATGGGGAAGGAGAGTCCTTTCTTGGAGCACTGCGCGGTGACATCACTAGCGCGACTAGCATGCGACTTGAACCATGCGCCAGCACGAGTACCACAGCTGAGGTGGTCGCTTTAACGTACGCGTTGTTTTGGATAGTCGGCAATCGGCCGAAGTGCCGTGTCAGCATCTCCTCTGACTCGCTGCTCGCCATAGGAGCCACACAGGGGGGGAAGGTACCTTTGGCCGACAGAGCAGTGGGCGATTCCCTTCGCGCCGTGTTTGAGTATGCTCAGGGGGAGGCGCACTTCGACATTCGGCATGTTAAAGCACACAGGGGACATACTTGGAACTCACTTGCGGACAACATAGCCAAGGCTACCGCGTTTGGCAAACTTTGTGCCCCCCCCCGAGCCCCCCCCCCCCCCCGACATCTCGTTGAGGCTTTTCAATGCCAGAAGTCCCGTCAGTGGGAGTGGATGCTCGCACGGGGACCTGACGCCTATGCCTACCCTGAGATAGGCTGGTCGGGCGACGGGGCCACGCGGCGAGGTGCACCCCCGCAATTTCGGGTTGACCAGGCTACTTTGTTGCGGTGGCAGTCCAAACCCCCCTCACACAATCTCAAAGTTCAAGTCCAACTTCGGGTCGCCACCTTCAATCCTCGGTGTGTGCGGGATGCGCATCGGAAGGGGGAAAAAGGTCACCAGCGATTTCATCGGATCAATCTAGTGAAGGAGCAGTTCCACGACATGGGGGTGGCCCTAGTAGGGATGCAGGAGTCACGCAACGAACAGCAGCTGAAAGGGGCTGCAGGGAAGGTGCACCCTAGGTTTTCTTCAGGCCACGAGGGGCACCTTGGCACGGAGCTCTGGGTTGATATGTGCGTTCCGTACGGTAAGATTCAGGGGAGGGACGCCTTCTTTGCTGCGCACCACTTTTTAGTTTTGCACGCTGAGCCGCGAGTGCTTATAGTTGAATGCAGTGCTCCAGGTGTCATGTGCAACATCTGTGTGGCACACGCCCCGCATCGAAGGCATCCGCTTGCCGCTCGCGTTGAGTTCTGGGAGCATCTTGGGCGCCTTGCGGGGAAGTGGCCTTTCGGACTCACCTTCCTAGACGCGAACTGTGCCCTCGGCTCAATGACTTCTCCCTTTGTGGGAGACGCGGGTTTCGTTGAAGAACAGGATGGGAGTGGTGAGCTTATGCACACCTTCCTCCATGAGCATGAGCTCCAGGCTGCCAACACATTTATGGTGAGGGGACATGGAGCCACCTTCACGTCCGAGGGCGCAGGACCCTGCAGGATCGATTGCATACTGCTAGACAGCACCCTTGGCCAGCATCTTTCGTACACTCAGGTCCTTCAGGACATGGATCTTATGAGGGATCACGAAGACCATTTTCCTGTGTTGGCTGTTCTTGAGTGGGGTGTTGTCTCCTCCGTTGCCAAAGCTGGATCTGCGCCTCTTGATCGGCGTAAGTTGGCCGACCCTCAGTGTATCAGGGAATGTCAGTTCGCCATTGACGGGTTTGTGCTCGACCCCTGGGAGACCGACACTAATGAGCCGCTTTCTCGCTCTCTCGAGTTCATTAACCAGCAAGCCAGTCGTTGTTTTCGTCGTGACCGCGTACGCGTGCGCCGTCCCTACCTCTCGGACACGCTCTTCGCCCTCGTTCGGATTCGCCGTTCGATCCGTGAAGTCCTCTATCTCGTTAGGGTGAAAGGTTTGCTTGCCTTGGTCGGACGTCTTTTTTTCCATTGCGCAACGCATTCGCTCAGGGGACCTCCTCGAGCATGCCAGTGCTATTCATCAGCTCGAGGACACGGAGCTGGCTGGGGCTCTCCTCGGGCCGTGGCTGATGCTTCGCACCGCTGCGCAGGACTTTACTTGGAAAAGAATTGAGGCCAGCGACTTCAGCACAGCCCTTGCCAGTTTTCTGCGTGTCAGTGCGGACATTCAACGGCGTAGGGTGGGGGAGGACTATGATCATTTCCTTGTTCAACAGGGAGCAGGCATTCGTGCCGCCATTGACGGCTCGTTGCCACGGCTGGAATGGAAACGGGTTCGAACCTTGTCAACCCTCGGGGGGAAGAAACCGAAGAAGGCTGCCCTTTTCCCTCTTCGCAAAAGTGCCGATGGGCGTGTTCTTGAAACGGCCCGAGGTGCTTCCAATGATCTTCAGGCACTTTTCGGCTCTGTTGAATTCGGCATACCCATGGCGGCTCAAGAAGTTGTCGCCGCGCATGAGAACGGGCAGACGCTTGATGCCCACACCCCGCGCATCCTCGAACACCCCATCTCCCGCTCCGACCTCCAGCGCCTCATTGCTTCCGTCCCGTCGGGCAGTGCCGCCGGCCCTGGAGGGGCTTCCTATGAAGTTCTGAAAAAAGCCCCCGCTGGGTGCGCCCGCATCTTGCACCCCGTCTTATTAAAAGTTGGTTTGGGGGGTAAGGAGCTCATTGTTTTCAAGGAAGGGGAAGTGATTGACATCAGTAGAGGAGATGCTTGTGCGGCTTTCGCGGCCAACAGAAGGAGCATCGTGCTCGGCAGCACCGTGGGAAAACTGCATCATCGGTTTCTCAAGGGACTCCTTAATTCCGTCATCGCTGGAGGGTTGCAAGACTGTCAGTGCGGGGGGCTTGCAGGGGGGAGTACTGACTTTGTCACGCATTTTGTAACTAGTCGCCTGCATGCCCAACATGTGGATAAGGTTTCGGCTTTTGCGCTGAGTATTGACCTGAAGGCCGCCTTTTATACCGTCTTACGGCAAACCATTCTGAGGCTCCCGTTCGAAGAAGAAGACTTCCAAAAGGCCTTAGCATCCTTAACCGTGCATCCTGCTCTTGCCTATGCGGTGCGCAATATCGCCTCCTCTCCTGCCGTTGACTCTCTTCTCAGCGATGCCCATCTTTATCGTTTGTCTGCCGAAACACAGACACACGGCTTCTGGCGTGTGCGAGGCGCGGGTGACTTTGTCCGTCCTATGCTTGGGTGTAAACCAGGCGCTGTCCTCGCCACTGATGTGTTTAATCTTGGGTTCGCCCCTCTCATCGTCAAAATTCAACATTTGTTCTCGGAGGATGAGTTGGGTTGGGCCCCCCAGCGGAGACGCCTCGAGTCTGCGCACGTGAAGGAGACGACGCCAGAACGCAGGACATGGGAGCATTTGTTGACGATTTAACCTTGGTAGGCTCCTCTCCTACCCCCGCGCTTCTGCAGGAACGGGCTGCCGCTGCTGCGGTCATTGTTGAGCGCGTGGTGTTTGAGGCCGGCCTGCGACTTAACGTGGCCAAGACCTTTTTCCTTTTGAGGCCCGCAGGGCCTGGAGTCCGAGCCGTCGAGAAGGTCACATGGAAGAGAGGGGCCACCATTTCCCTGCCTTCTGGGGAGGAAGTCGCCATTAAGAGAACGATCAAATGTCTTGGGACTCTGGTCAATGACAAAGGGTCGTTTGACACGGTGGTTGCTAGTCGGACTGCTCGGACCAGGGGTGAAACCAGGGCCGTCCAGCGTGCCCTTGGGGGCCGTGATGGCATACCTGTGTGTGAGCGAATCCAGTATGCCGAGGCTTTCGCCTTTTCCCCCTTGTACTTCAACGTCTGTATTTGGTCGTCGTTGTCGAGTCGTGCCCTCAAAAAGCTTCGTGACGCTCAGGTGTCTCTCTTCAGGGGCGCTCTTGGGATGTCGTTGGGGAACCATGGGGGGCTCCATGTATCTCACAGTGACGTTGTAGTAATGGCCGATCGGCTCGATGTCAGTTCAGTCCTGCGAGTTGCTAGGCTTAAGTATCTGCCCAGGCTCCTGCAGAAGGCGCCTGCGGGGCTCTTGCTTGCCCTCGACTTCCTGTATGACAGGAAGCAGGGGTGGCCGATGCTTTTTAACCGATGACTGTGTATGGATGAACAGGTTCAGCAAGAAACGGGAGGTGCCAGCAAGGGGATCCTTAACATGTTGGATCGGCGCGTGCAGGAGCAATCCGCGCAGTTTCAAGACGCACGTACGCAATGTTGCCTCACGTGCGCTGTTCTGGCAGAAGCACGAGGCTAGGCTCTGTCGCAGTACCAAGGTATGCCAGACCGTGCTAGCTGGTTCCGTTTGGAAGTGGACCACAGAAGAGGCCGACTCAGATCTAACGCCACATTTCATTTGCTATGAGTGTGGCTTCGTCTCAGAGCAACGTAGGACCATGACCATGCATCATAACAAGGTTCACAAACAGGACGACACCGTCGAGAGTTGGGTTTACGGGCATGTTTGCCAGGTGTGTTTGAAGGACTTTCATCAACCCAATCGGCTGGTCGCTCACATACATCGTGCTCATGTGTGTCGTCGTCGGTGGCGTCTCTCCCTTCCTGTGTCTCCTTTTCCTGAAGTCCCCGGATGGCGGCAACTCGCTCTTGAAATTCAGGCTCAGAATAGGAAGCGTGGACTTCCAGAGAACTTCGCTAGCGAACCCGTGGTGCGTGTCTCGGGGCCTACGATACGTTTACGAGGTGACTCACGAGGGCATCAGGTGGAATATCCCACTGTGCTCCTTGAGACGTGCACCAGAGCTGGCGCTGGCGGTCTCGATATCCCGTGTCTGCCTTTTGTTGCTGCTGATTGTATCATCGTCATGGGCAAGAGTGACTCTGTGTGCCAGGTTCAAAACATCTCCACCTTGCGTGGATACCATGTCCTCTGTCTGCCTCCGTGTAAAATCGAGTCGGTCGGGGTTCCTCTCGCCGTGGCTGGGTCGGTCGCCTTGATATGGGTCTGCAGTGGGCCCTCTTGGGCCGACCCCGCCATGTTGGGGTCTGCTCGTCCTCGTGGCCACGCGAGGGCCCTCCGATCCGATGCTCTCCCGCGGGGGAGGCGGGATCTTTCCACCGTGGAGGCCCATATCGTCAGGGAAGGAAATGATGCGATCATTCAGGGAGGGATTCTTCATGCCGCCGCTGCTGTACGAGGTGCTCCTTTTGTTCTTGAGACGTGTTCTCCCACTATTGTGTCGCCATTTAGCTTGCACACGTTCGACCGAGCCGCCAGACCCGATTCTTTCTTTGGTTCCTCCTTATCCTTCCATGGATTGTTCTGTGGGCTTGAGTGCCAGGGAATGAGCATGAGCACTGGCGCCCTGCTTCTTAAGCACCTCCCGACCGTCCAGTCTTCTCTCCCAGAACCCCTTGTCCCGTATGTCTGCAGCCCGCCGTTGGAGGACTGGGGGGCGCCTGATAGGGTGTGGGCCTGGGAATGACGCTCTCTCTCCCCTCCCTTCCTTGCCCTGTTTTTGCTTAGATAGGCAGCCATGTCACATGCCTTGAGACCCGATTCCGATCCCGAGGAGGAGGGGGAGGAGGAGGAGGAGGAGGAGGAGGAGGAGGAGGAGGAGGAGGAGGAGGAGGAGGAGGGGAGGAGGAGGAATGAGGGGGAGGGGGGATTGGGGAGGGGGGAGGGGGAAGGGAGGAGGGGTAGGGTAAGGAGGAGAAGGAGGGGGAGGATGAGGAGGAAAGGGGGAGGATAGGAGGGAGGAGGGGGAGGAGGAGGAGGAGGGGAAGGAGGGGGAGGAGGGGGGGGAGGAGGGGAAGGAGGGGGAGGAGGGGGATTCTGATGATGATGATGATGCTGATGATGCTGGTGATGCTGATGATGCTGATGATACTGATGATTACGCGGATGATGAGTCCGATGATGATGACGGTTATGATGCTGATGATGATGAGGGTGATGATGATGACGCCGATGCTGATGATGATGAAGATGATGATGTTGCTGATGCTGTTGATGATGGTGATGTGGATGATGATGAGGATGCGGATGATGATGCTGATGATGATGATGATGGTGATGCTGATGATGCTGATGATGATGATGCCGAGGGTGATGATGATGATGCTGAGGATGCTGCTGCTGATGATGATGATGAGGCGAATGATGATGATGATGGTAATGATGATGATGATGATGATGATGATGATGATGATTATGATGATGATGATGATGATGATGATGATGTTGCTGCTCTGATGATGATGGTGATGATGATGCTGCTGATGATGATGATTATGATGATGATGATGAGGAGGAGGAGGAGGATGAGGAGGAGGAGGAGGATGAGGAGAAGGAGGGAGAAACCTGGCGAAAGACCCAACCAGATGCAGCTACAAGTGCCGCAGTTGTGGGGATCGTCGTCGGTGGAGCTCCCATGTGGCGCCACAAAGCGTGTGCGCGGCGTGCCGATTTAGGGCGGTGGGCGGGTGAATGTGAACCCTCCCACTGGAACCCTTCGGCGGGGCTCTCTATGCGTAGGGCCACGAAGCGTGTGAGGGGTGTGCCGAAACGGGCGCGACGCCCACATGCGAGCTGCGCCACTGGGACCTTCGGTGGAGCTCCCTACGGGGCTACGGCACGCGTGAGGGGTGTGCCGAAACGGGCGTGACGCCCACATGCGAATTGCCGCAACGGGACCTTCGGTGAAGCTCCCCAGGCCACGGACCGAGTGAGGGGTGCGCCGAAACGGGCGTGACGCCCACATGCGAACTGCAGCAATGGGACCTGCGGTGTAGCTCCCTGTGGCCTATGGGGCCACGACACGTGTGAGGGGTGTGCCGAAACGGGCGTGACGCCCACATGCGAACTGCACCAATGGGACCTTCGGTGGAGCCCCCTTATGGGGGCCACGAAACGTATGAGGAGTGTGCCGAAACGGGCGTGGCGCCCACATGCGAACTGCAGCAATGGGACCTGCGGTGTAGCTCCTTATAAGACCACGAAACGTTTGAGGAGTGTGCCGAAACGGGCGTGACGCCCACATGCGAACTGCACCGCGGAAACCTTCGGTGGAGCTCCCTACGGGGCCACGAAACGTGTGAGGGGTGTACCGAAACGGGCGCGACGCCCACATGCGAACTGCACCACTGATACCTTCGGTGGAGCTCCTTATGAGGCCACAAAACGTGTGAGGAGCGTGCCGAAACAGAGACGATGCAGGGATGTGAGGAGGAGGAGGAGGAGGAGGAGGAGGAGGAGGAGGAGGAGGAGCGAGGAGGAGGAGGAGGAGGAGGAGGGTCGCGGGCGCTGTCTCTTCAAGGTGGAAGAGGGGGATGAGGAGTAGGAGGAGGAGGAGGAGGAGGTGGAGGAGGAGGAGGAGGAGGAGGAGGAGGAGGTGGAGGAGGAGGAGGGGAAGGAGGAGGAGGAGGAGGAGGAGGAGGAGGCGGGAGAGGAGGAAGGGGAGGAGAGGAGGAGGAGGAGGAGGGTAGGAGGAGGAGGAGGAGGAGGAGGAGGGGAGGAGGAGGAGGAGGAGGAGGAGGAGGAGGAGGAGGAGGCGGAGGAGGAGGAGGAGGAGGAGGAGGAGGCGGAGGAGGCGGAGGAGGAGGAGGCGGAGAAGGCGGAGGAGGAGGAGGCGGAGGAGGCGGCGGCATGGCACCGGTTGCACGCGCATGCTTTGGAATCGTTGCAGGCCGCGTATCTGAGGGGCCTTCGGGCGGCGGCCCGATTGCGAAAGAGGCCCGATGACCCCCAACCCTCGGTCGACGACGTTTTGGGCCATACTGTAGAGGTCCCTGTGGAGATCTGCATCCGCAGGATCAGGCTCCGCTACGTGCCCAAATTGCTCCTCCAGGCCCCCCCGCAATTACGGTTGCTCTTGGATCTCACAGCCCACCACAAAGATTCTTGGGCGCAGCTGTTCTTGGAAGATATCAAATGGGTCCGTTCTTTTTTGGGGGACGCCGCGCAAGCACCCCGGGAACCCAGCGGATGGATCCGGATCGCTCGGGAATCGCCGCAAAATTACAAGCGTCTGCTTAGTTCGGCTTTCTCTGCCCACGAGAGGTGGTGGGCAGACCAGTGTCACCTCCGTCAGTGGCAATCCCGCCTCCGGACTCTGTGCCGGGCGGCCGCCTTTCCGCCGCCGCGAACATGCCTCGCCCCAGACCAGACGGTTGCTTACCCATGCTACGAGTGTGACCACGTCGCCCACACGCCGGGGGCTTGGAGGTCCCACAGGACGAAATCACACCCGTCCACAGACCTTGCTGGGTCCTTGGCGGGGCCAGGAGGGGTGTGCCATATATGTATATGCCTTCGCGATTTCCACAGCCGCCCGCGCCTCGTGAAGCATTTGCGGCACGGCGCGGAAGCGTGTCTCCAAGGGTTAATCCAATGGGGGCGGTTCCTCTCAGCGGAGGAAACTGAGGCTTTCCGGCAGCAGGACCACGTGGACGCCGTCGCCCTCAGCGCTGTTGGGCTTCGCCCTACATCCGTCGAGACCCCCCCGCAAAAAGTCCACGGCCCTGCTTTGCCTCCACCGCCACCAAGCCACCTGTGGGTCCCCACGCGCATCCCAGCCCCGGCCGTGGCGTACACTGAACAGGCTCCCTTCCGCCCGCCCCGCTCCGACATCCCCAGAGTGCGTCGCACGGTTTTTTACGTCTTGCACTTGTTTGGTGGCCCACGCCGCCCCGGAGATGTCCAGGACCACTTCGAAAACTTAGCGTCGGCCGCGGGGGCCCCTCTGGTCATGCTGAGCTTGCCAGTGGCCAGCGATGAGGTCCAAGAATGCACGTTTGAGTCACATTCGATACCTTTCTTCATGGACCTCATCCAGGAGGGGCACGCGATTGGGGTGTTCGCGGGCCCGCCACGAGCGACGTGGTCAGCAGTTCGACCGAGTTTTCTTGGACGACACAGGGGCACCCGCCCTGTCAGATCCAGCAGTAGCTTATGGGGGATCCCCACGAGCTCCATTTCTGAGTGGAGACAACTCGAACTGGGCAATGCGCTGTACATATCGTGTCTGACTTTCATGTATGTTTGCTACATGTTTGGAGCGGCAGGCACCTTTACACACCCCGCGCCCCCTTCTGACCCCTTGGCTCCCTCTTGCTGGTTCCTGCCAGAGGTTGTCCATCTGCGCACCCTGGGCAGGCAAGACAGTAGCGGGAACTTGGACTTTGTCTGGGTCGATCAGTGCGAATTCGCGGCCACCGCGGTCGAACCCACCCCGTTTTTATTGGTTGGTCAGCCCTCGTTTCGCCAGGCTGTGTCTGGCCTTCCGCGCGGAGGGCGCTGCTCCCACAGTGACAGCTCAGGCAGACACCCGCGCGAGGATGCCAGCGGCGGCGTCCCCGACGACCTCCGAACAGCGCAATCCGAGCAATACAGTTCGGAATTGTGCGCTTTCATAGCGGCACATCTGTTCCAAGCTGTCACCACTCGGCTGCCGGAGGCGGCCGGGCCGCCTTCTTCAAGCGACAGCGCTGCGCTCAGGGAGGACCTCGCCCCCTTCTACTTTCCTCTCTACTCTTAGCCTCGATCCCCCTTCTCCTCTCCTCCCTTCCTGGCAACGTGCGCGTTCGTTGACTTCGTTCCGTTTGTCCACGGGGGGCTGGAGGGATATTGGGTAGCAGAGCAAGAGGGGTGGGTACGAGCACGGGGACGAGACACGACCCGCGGCCAGCGTTTGGATTGTCGCGGGCGCGCTGCTTTTTTAATGCGGCGCAACTCACGTTTCACTTCACTGTTTTTTTTCAATGGGGAAGGTGGCGCGGTGTCGCAGCACCTAATCAACTCTTGCATTACCATGGAGGCGGGTGAAGAGGGATTTCGGTGAAGGGGGACAGGAAAAACAGGCGGGCGGTATCTATCACCCGGGTGTGCGCGGCTCCTAACCAACTCTCGCAGTAATGGGAAGGGCGCCCGGTGTGCGCGGCACCTAACCAACTCTCGCAGTGCCCATGCTGTCCTCCTCCTCCTCCTCCTCCTCCTCCGTAGCCATTTTGGCTCAAGGCCATGGCGCGCGGCGGCTTCCAAATGGATGCCGCTGTGCCGCGGCCAGGAGTCGAGATTCCTTTGCAGCCACCCCCAGGGCGTGCTGCCGCCAAAGACTGGTCCTCCTGGACCCACAGGTTTGTGCCCGCGAGGGCTCTCCATCGCAATTCATGGCGGCCGAGGAGGAGCGCCGCAGGGCTGGGCGCGCTGGTGGCGGCCATCGTGGTCCTGGTGCTGCTGACGGCCGCAGGCGGGTTGACAAAGGAAAGGAGCCCCCGCCCGAGGACATTCGTTCCGCCTCCCGCAGCACCAACGAGCGCGCCCCGGCGCGGAGGCGCGCTCGGCGGGGCCACCCTCGCTCTGACGGCGAAGCCGACGCCTCGGGCTCCCCAGCCAGTGATCGAGCACGACATGCCCCCGCTGGTCTCGACCGTGCTGCCCAAGAGGAGCTCGCCGCCGCCCTCGATGCCGCGCCCACCTTCCCCACGCAGGAGCGGATGGGCATGCAGGTGGAGCAGACTACCACGGGCAAGCCCCCAGTGGGGCCCCATCATGCTCAAGCTGATCCGTGGCAACATCCTGGTGGAGATCCATGGCATGAACGCGCTGCTCCTGCCGACGGACACGCTGCTGCCCCCGCGGCTGGCACTCCCATCGGCGGGATGGCCACCCCTGTGGACGCGGGCGGCACGGACATGCAGGCCATGCTCCAGAGCTGCATTCGTCAAGCCACTGATGCTATCGCTGCCACCTCCATGGCGCAAGTCACGTCTTGCCAGACTCAGCTGGTGCGCATGTTCCAGACCCAGCAGGAGGCCGTCAACAGATCCCTCGCCGTGCAGACACGCGACATCGCCTCCATCGGTCAGCGAGCCGACGCGCTGGAGGCCGAGCAGGCTGCCATGCGCAAACAGATCGGTGACATCAACAAGGTGCTGGCCCTCGCGGAGAAGGAGCTCCCCCTCATGGACTTCCAAGAGCTGGAGGCGTGGGGCCGCCAGCCCAACCCGAGGGTCTTCTCGATCGGCGCTCCGCAGCTGGTTGGTCCCGCGCAGGCGCTGCAAGGCCTCGAAGAGTGGATTCGCGCTGCTGGCCTCACCAATGACATGGTCCGCCTCGACCCCGCTGTCCCATCCAAACGCTTCAACGTCCTTGTGCAGGGTGGCGACGGCGTCGCTCTACCCCGTGCCCAAGCCCTCGCTCGGCAGCTTCGAGACCCCGCTGGCAGGAACGGGTGGCGTGCTTTCTGCGCGCAGAGCGTCGGAGGAGGCACCGTCCCGCTGTACATCTCGCCCGACAAGTCGCCCCAGCAAGTGCGAATGGAGATCCAGTCGAGGAGGCTCTCGACTTTGCTCGCAGAAGCTTATCCTGGCATCTCTTTCAGTGCGCAGCGAGCACGGGGCATCGTCACCTCCCAGGGCGTCAAGGTTGCCAAGCTCGAGATGGGCGAATCCCGACACATCGACACGATCATCAGGTGGAACCCAGACATGGTGGCCAGGCTGCACATCGACAGGGAGTCCATCAACGCGCAGTTCAAGAAGGCCTTCTCCGTGGAGGACAATACCGAGTGGATTTAGCACGCCGCTGTGGGCGCCCTGGCGCCCTCCTGGAGCACGACATGGCTTTCGTGGCCTTCACATGGTCGTGTGGAATGCTCGTGGCCTACTCCATTCGGATGCCAGGCTGCGCAGACGCAAGCAGGCGCTGCTCGCATCGTACATGAAGGTCAATGCCATCATCGCGGTGCAAGAGGTCCACGGCTCCGAGGACGCGCTCAGGATCTTCCTCCAGGCGCAGCCGCAGAACTACATGAGCTTCCTCTCCCCTGGCCCCACCGCCGCCGTGGGTGGTGTTGCCTTTCTCGTCCCTCGCATCATCGATGAATGTCCAAGGGCGGAAGGACCCAGAGCCGAATCTCTGGGATGCAGGGGTGCCGCGCCGCGGGAAGGTTCCCATGCGCGCGCCGCGCCCCCTGCAGCATCCTTACCGACTCAAGATCCCTGGTCAAGTTCACGTACCCCCTCGTCTTCATCGGCTACAAGTCGCTCCACCAATCGGTCAAGTTCACGAAGTCCCCCTCCGACGCCCACGACGAAGCCAATCGACGCCCGGTCAAGTTCACGGAACGCCACTCCAGCCCTACCGTCTTACAGCTTCGTCTCTGTGGCCGCTGGACGAGCGGCGCTCCTCACGATCACCGACAGCACGGGCAAGTACAGCATGCAGATCTTCAACATTCACAACTACGACCTCAAGCCGCACGAGTTTTCCGCCATTCAGCGCACCTGGTCCAATGGCCTGACTTGGGCGCGCCGCGACTCCCTGCACCGCGTCTTTCTGGCCGTCGGGGACTTCAATATTGCCTCTCGCCCGCCAGTCAGCCAACGCGCGCCCTCTGACGCTACGGCGTGGCGCTTACGACCTGACAATCGATGCCAACTTCGTCAACCTGCGTGGCGGCGCCTCTTTGCTGCTGCTCTGGAGATTGAATCACAATGGCCGACTCACTACGACAAGTCCTGCAAGCAGCTGTCCACGATCGACCGCATCTTCGTGGGGATTGACGCGCATGCAATGCTGTCGGTCTCAACGATCCTGACCACCGCGAGGGATGCGATGGAGCTCTCCGAGGCTGGCATCAGCGACCACGCGCCCCTCGTCTTGCAGATCACTGCTGCTCGACACGTCCCGCGAGACGAGCAGCCTATTCCGACACACCTCTTCAACCACAAGAAGTACCCCGAGGCTTACTCGCTCATGCTGGCGCACTGTTCCTTAGAGGGGGAAACGGCGGAAGGTCGCTGGAGAGCAGCGAAGCAGTGCATGAAGCTAGCCGCTCGACGTGTGCGGGATGAACAGCTGAGAACCAACTTCTCCCTCCGCGTCAAGGATTCCACGGCCGAGACCTCGTGCATGGGCTTCAAATCGGCGGCGAGAGCCGTCTGGCGACAGGGCGCCGTCCTGGCGGGCAGGCTTCTTGACTCCTGCCCCGCGCTGGCGACCCACCTCAAAGTCACCGACGGCACCGTGCACATTGTGGACACCAACAGCTTTGCTACCAACTTCGACGAAATTGCTGAGCGGGTGCACTCTATGAGAAGACAAGTGGCGGAGGCCGCAGCTCGGACAGCCAACGTGCGCGACAGCGCAGCCTGGCGGAGAGTTGAACGTAAGGCCGCCAGACACGCTCAGCTGTGGGTCCCCTGGCGGCGTCGCATGATCCTCTCTGGCCTGCGCGTGGACTCTACACCGTGTACCGCCAAGGACTCGCAGGTGGCTCAGCATGTGGTCTCCGACCCCGCGGGCATGAAGACGATTGTGGCGAACTACTGGGGAGAGATCTTCGCGAAGATGCCGAACGATGAGCAGCTCAAGACCATGGACTCATTCTTGGACAAGCATGCACCGCGGTACCCGGTGGTGGAACTTCCCCAACCTGCCCTCCACAACCTCGAACGAGCGGTCAGCAGAGCACCTCCAAGCGCTGCGGGACCTGACCAACTCACGTACGCCGCATGGCGACGCAGTCCTGGTGCGCTGCAGCATCTCCACGGACTCATGGAGACCATCTTCAACGACGGAGTCGCCCCGCTCGACCTCAACTGGTCGATCTTCATCTGCGTCCCCAAGGGCACGGAGGAGGACGACGTCCCTGACTCATGCACTCGCACGGCATCCACCGTGCGCACTCTCTCCCTCAAGAACTGCGACGCCAAGCTGATTGCGGCATGCGCGGATCGAGGACTGCAGCCTATTGCCACATCATCTACCTCACCCGAGCAGAAGGGCTTCACTGCGGGGCGGCGCTTCGTCGACCACATCCCTTTCCTGGACGCAGAATGCCGCAGGGAAGGACTCCTTCCTGATGCTGCGGCCCGCCGCCCCATGTTCCTGTCGTTCGACTTCCGCCAGGCCTTCCCATCGCTCTTCAGGGAAGTCATCGAGAAGGTCCTCCCGCGCTACGGGGTTCCGCTGGGCTTTCGCAACGTGATCATGGCGCTCTACAGCAACTGCCTCGCCTTCAGCTCCTTCCGAGCCGAGGGCACCAGCGCGGAGCTGGAGCCACTGTTTGCGCTCATGTGCGGCATCATGCAAGGATGCCCGCTCTCTGGCACGGTCTGGTGTCTGGCCATGGATGCTCCCATCCGCGCCCTGCTAGCAGCGATCGCCGAGCACGGATCCCTCACAGCCTGCGCGGACGACCTCGGGATGCTGATCAAGAACGCAGTCGCCCTCCCGAGCATCGATCGCACCTTCGTCTCAATCGAGTTCGCCTTCAATCTGCAGCTGGCACTCCACAAGTGCGTGCTGGTCCCGCTGTGGGAGGAGATCACGGACAACACACTGCAAAACGTCAAGTCATTCCTTGCGGGGGCGGTCCCACGCTGGAGTGGCTTCCGCATCGACTCATCGGCCAAGTACCTCGGGACCTACCTGGGCCCTGGCGTCACGGACTTTGGCATCTGGAAGGCCGCGGCGGGGAAGTGGTGGTCCCGTTGCTGGGAGCTGGCGCGCACGGGCATGGCCACCAGCCTTGCTGCCCGTGCATACAACATCAACGCGCTGCCGTGCCTCTCGTACCTGGCTCAGTTCTACTTCATCGTGCCCGCCATCTGGAAGGTCGAGTTCACCTCCCTGCACCGCCTGCTGCGACTGCCACCGTCTTCCATGCGCAAGGCGGACATCCTCTCGATGAGTGCGTGGTGTGGCTCGCCGGCGCCGATTGGCCTCTTCCCGTACACGATCGCCGCGATGATGCGTTCTGCGGAGAACACGGTGAGGGGCTGGGATGTGCACCTCCGCCACCTACATGAAGCTGCGGTGGAACACGTACCACTGACCGATGTGATCAAGGGCAATTGGTCACCACCGTGGTGGCGTACGAGAAGGGCGATCGTGCAGAACTACGCCATGGTCTCGGACTCCCTCGACATGCTCGACATCCCCAGGCCGACGCTGGACTCGCTCTCGATCCCGATCCCGCGCAGGTGCATCTTGAAGGCGAAGACGGCGATGCTCCTGGAGACGAAGAACGCGGCCGCTGCCACCCCTGCCAGGAAGCCCAAGCGCCAAGCCGCGGCTGCTGCAGCGCTCCGTGGCATGCTGTACCCTGAGGACCTCGTCGCCATCATCCACCGCCGGCTCCGCAGGTGGGGGATCGACTGCCCGCTGCCCGTCCTGCGTGAGAGATGGCCTCCGCTGCGCTGCAAGCTGACGGAGGTCCGCCCAGCTTGGATGTGGTCGTGGCTGCGCACGGCGGTCAACGGCTGGACCACCTCGCGTCGCATGAGCGCCGTCATCGACGCTCGCCAGTGCATCTTCGGCTGCGACGGTGAGGACGCGCTGGAGCACTACGTTCTCTGCCCGACCCTGCGGGCGATGGCCGCGGGCGATGGGGGTGCCGACGCCATCGGCAGTGGCCTGGAGCTCCTCGGGCTCGGCGACGAGCTGTACCACACGAAGCGGTCCCACGTGGACTGCATCTTCACCATCGGCCTCATGTGCCAGTGCTACCACATCCAGAAGTACAGGATGGACGTGGGGCTGGCCGTGGGCGTCGACCAGCGGGCCTCCGTGAGGTTGGCCGCGCTCCATCGCATGCAGGCTTAGGCGTGGTTGAAGCCCAACCGGCCCGCCGAGCTTCGTGCCCTCCTCCTCCTCCTCCTCCTCCTCCTCCTCCTCCTCTTTTTAATTCAGTGCCTCGCTGCTGCCTTCGTGCTTCGGTGTCGTCGGGAAGAAGGAGGAAGAGGAGGAGGAGGAGGAGGAGGAGGAGGGGGAGGAGGAGGCGGAGGAGGCGGAGGAGGAGGCGGAGGAGGAGGAGGAGGAGGCGGAGGAGGCGGAGGAAGGAGGAGGAGGAGGAGGAGGAGGAGGAGGAGGAGGAGGAGGAGGAGGAGGAGGAGCCCGCAGCCTGGACCCGTCGGAGGTCTGGGTCGGGCGGCGCGCCGCCGAGGAGAGCGTGGCCGTGCTCACGCCCTACAGCGCCCAGCGGGAGCTCCTCGCCCGCGCCCTCCACGGCAGGGGCACGGCGCAGAGGGCCCGCAGGTGGTATGAGCGGGCCGCGCTCCTGCTGCAGGGCCTGGACCCCGCGGAGGAGGAGCGCGGCCAGTGTTTCCCCTCAGTCCCCTCGACCACACTCACATAAGGGTGACCTTTCGCCGGAGTGGCCTATGGTGCGGGCACATTGGGGTCCCCCGATTACCGAACTCGATGCGGTAGTAGCGTCCTGCGCGCTTGTGTTTGGCCCTCCCGCGGCCCCCGCAAATCCGCGCACCAAAGGTCACTCTTACCGAGGGTCACTCTTGCGTGTAGCCGATCCCCGAGTTCCGCCCGGAAAGTTTGGCCGCTCAGAAGAGGGGAAACTTTGGGATACACCCCAAGGGGGCTGTTCGGACGCACCCCTTAACGAGGACGGATGGTCCCCCATCGTACATCCCAGAGTTGGGCCTTAAATTTCTGGTCCATTCGAAAATCCGACGAAGCCTGATATAGGGGTCGACATATCCCCTGTTAAAGGAGCCGCACCCGCGTGTCCTCACCGTCGACGGCTTCCAGGGCTGCGAGGTCCGAAGGACAGAACCATATTTACAAACATCAGATCTGCGGAGGGGGAAGGTGTACGGACACCGCTGCCCTTCCCTCGTCGCCACGGCTGGCTTCGCTTCGAAGTCCTGGTCAGAACGCTCCCTACAGTCAGGTGAATGATTGGTGGTGAAAGTTCTGACGCATGTTGTGCGAGGGGCGGTGGTTTCAGCAGGAACCACTGTCCCTCGTTAAACTTCGGTGCTGGAGTCTACGCCGCGGGCTGCTGGAACCACCTTCCTTCCCCCGTAAAATTAGAGTGCTGGAGCCCATCTGTCTTGTAGGCATGCGCTGCTGGAGCGTAACTATACAGCGCTGGAGCCACACCCCGCATATGGTTTTGAAGGACAGGTGCGTATGCGGGCCGAGAGACTTTGCTCTTGAGCCCGAGATGTCGGAAGCGCCGCGCCGTTCAAGTGAACGGATGTATGTTGCGCTCGCTTCGGATCCGGGCGTGCCACATGTTCTGGGATGAGATGCGGAAGTTGGCGGGGCCCGCCGCGGCGTTTGAGCAACCGCATGTTATGGGAGGAGCTTGTGTGATGGTCAGGCCCGCTGTGGCGCTCGAGCACCCACATGGTATGGGAGGGGTTGGAGGAGGTGGCTGGGCCCGCTGTGGCGCTCGAGCTTTCGACCTTGACACTTGATTTGGCTTCGTCCGCCTCGTCCTCCCTCCTCCTCCTCCTCCTCCTTCTCCTCCTCCTCCTCTTCTTCTTCCTCTTCCCACTCGTCCTCCACCCCCTCCCGCCTCCCGTCTTCTCCCCCCTCCTGCCTCTTCCCTCCGCCTCACTCCTTCCTCCTCCTCCTCCTCCTCCTCCTCTTCCCTCCTCCCCCCCTCCCCCTCCTCCTCCATTCGTCCTCCGATATCCCCCTTTCACCTCTGTCCCCCTCTTTCCTCCTCTCCCCTTCCCTTGCCTCCTCCCTCCTCCCCTCTCCTTCCTCTTCACCCTAGGGAAACCCTTCCCCCGTATAATCATAGCATCCGTCTGCAGGGCCACTGCTCCGTGGATCGTGGATAACATGATGCCCCACGTGCAGTGCCCCGTGGATCCAATGTCCTGTGGGTCCAGGCTACACATTATTTTTTACAGGTTTACTTCAACAGAAACCTTGCTTTCTTACACACGTGAAACTGGATCCGCGCAACATAGAAATATGATCTACGAACCCGCTACACAGCTACACACAGAAAAGGGTTCCGATTGAGTCTGTTGTCATATTTTATTCCGGAAGGAAGACATTTTCGGCCTGAAGATGCAGGTTGGGGGAGGGAAGGGCGGCCAGGGGGGCGGCGGTCCTAGCATTGTAATCACACTTCGTTCCCAAACGGGGCCAGTTCGCACGCGCTGGTGCGCTTGCTGTTTGTCGGTCCGTCGGTCAGGTCGGTCGGTCGGTCGGTCGTCGCCGCTCATCGTGGTCTCGGTCGGTCGTCGGTCGTCGGGCGTCGATCCTCGGTCGGTCGGTCGGTCGGTCTGATCGTCGGTCGGTCGGTTCGTCGTCGTCTCGGTCGGTCGGTCGGTCAGCCCAGTCGTCGATCGTCGGTCCGTGGGTCGGTCGGTCGGTCCGTCGGTCGTCGTCGTCTCGGTCGATCCATCGGTCGGTCGGTCACTCGGTCGGTCGGTCGGTCGTCGGTCGTAGGTTCTGGGTCGGTCGGTCAGTGTGTCGGTCGTCGTCGGTTGTCGTCGTCGTCGTCGTCATCATCGTCGTCGTTTTCGTCGTCGTCGCCTCGGTCGGTCGGTCAGTTTGTTGGTCGTCGTCGTTTTTGTTGTTCGCCGTAGTCTCGGTCGGTCGATCCGTCGGCTTGTCGGACGGTCGTCGTTGTCGGTCGGTGCTCGAAACATGACACATGTCCTAAAACGCCTCCGATTCGGGCCTCTGCAGTTTAGAATTTTACGACCAGCAGTACTCACCTGACTGTAGGAGAGGTCCACGGAGTAACGGTATCGGTACCTTTTTGACCCCCAAATGTTGCTGCTGCTGCTGGTGTTGTTGTTGTTGTTGCTGTTGTTGTCGTCGCCGTTGTTGTTGTGGTTGTGGTTGTGGTTGTGGTTGTGGTTGTGGTTGTGGTTGTGGTTGTGGTTGTGGTTGTGGTTGTGTTGTTGTGGTGTGTAGTAGTAGTAGTAGTAGTAGTAGTAGTAGTAGTAGTAGTAGTAGTAGTAGTAGTAGTAGTAGTAGTAGTAGTAGTAGTAGTAGTAGTAGTAGTAGTAGTAGTAGTAGTAGTAGTAGTCGTAGTAGCAGTAGTAGTAGTAGTAGTAGGAGTAGGAGTAGGAGTAGTGGTGGTAGTAGTAGTAGTAGTCGTTGTCGTTGTCGTTGTCGTTGTTGCTGCTGCTGCTGTTGTTATGTCTGCTGCTGTTGTTATGTCTGCTGCTGTTGTTGTTGTAGTTGTTTTTGTGATTGCTTCTTTTGCTGATGTTTTTTTTGTTGTTGCTGTGGCTGCCGTTGTTGTTGTTGTTGTTACTTCGTTGTTGTTGCTGCTGCTGTTGTAGTTGTTGTTGTGATTGCTTATTTTGCTGATGTGTTGTTTTTTGTTTTGTTTTTTTTGTTGTTGTTGCTGTGACTGCCGTTGTTGTTGTTGTTGTTGTTGTTACTTCGTTGTTGCTGCTGCTGTTGCTGTTGTTGTTTGTTGTCGTTGCGGTTGTGGTTGCTGTTATTGTTGTTTATGCTGCTGTTGTGGTTGTTGTTGTTGTTGTCGTCGTCGTTGTTGTCGTTGCTGTGGTCGTTGTTGTTATTATTATTGTTGTTGTCGCTGTTGTTGTCGTTGTTGTCGTTGTCGTTGTGTTTGTTTCTTGTTGTTGTTGCTGTTGTTGTTGTTGTTACTGCTGTTTTTTTTGTTGTTGTTGTTGTTGTTGTTGTTGTTGTTGTTGTTGTTGTTGTTGTTGTTGTTGTTGTTGTTGTTGTTGTTGTTGTTGTTGTTGTTGTTGTTGTTGTTGTTGTTGTTTGTTTTTGTTGTTATTGGCGTCAGTACCTTTTTGATCCCCCAGAACTCTCGGAACTCCGCGCGGAGGGTCGGTCGGCGCCAGGCCCCCCCCCCTTTGGCGCCGCCCCTCGGCGCCCGCCCCTACAGCGCGCTCCGCACGGCAGGGAGGGAGATCCAGCGCCCATCCGAGAGTTCTACGCGGACCTCCCACAGGTGAGCGTTTTTCCCCAATCAGTGCTTGCACTGAAGGGGTCCTAGCGGAAGTTGAATGACTTGGCGAAAGTTTCCCGCCGATGTTGGTAGCAGGCTGGGTTCCCGGGTTCCCGGTTCGGTTCCGGATTCCGGGGTTCCCAGTTATTGGTTCCGGGCCGATTTCGGTGGGTTTTGGGTTCCCGGGCTCCCAGGTTCCCGGTCGATCTCCTCAGCGAAAACCATCCATTGATTCGGTTTTTCTTTGGTGTAGTCTTATTCATTGTTTTGCCGAACGGCGCGGGCTTTCGCACCCCCCCCCTCCCCCCTCCCCCGTGGAGTAGATCTCGGCTGTCTTTGGCGCCCGTTTCGAGCAGTTGGGGCTTCCCCCACAGGGCGCACTGTTGCAAACAGTTGCGCTAAGCAGAGGTCTGGAGCCAGACCCCCCCCTTCCGCCCAATGTCGACACGCCGAATAAGAAAACGCTTTCCAGTGTGTGTTCATGCCGCCTCTCCTGCAGAGGTAGTGCCCTCTCTCCGCTGCCAACTTTTGCTTGCAGGGTGCGGTGGGCGGGGAGCCCCCTGAAGTCCAGAGGAGCGAGGCGACGACGTGCTCCATTCGCAACTCTGCTGCCCCCCCCACCTGCTGCGAAGTGGGAGCAACGAGCCCCGCAGTATCATGTATGCGATCCCGTGCGAAAAAATGGGGAAGTAGTCCAGGCATCCGAGGTTATTGATTCATTTTTTTTCAATGCGCGGCCCCAGAGGTTCCGACCCGCTCCCCAGGGGTAGGTGCTGTGCCCATATCCATTTCTGATGGTCCTGAGGCCCGAGAACGGCCCCCGGGAGCCGAAATCGAGGAAGAGCGGCCAACCCGAAAAAGTCACATCGTCGGAGATCTGGGGAGTAGGGAGGGAAGCCGTGTCTTCTTCCCTCTGAAGGTCGAGTTCGTCGTGTTCTCGGCCGTGCGGAGCAACGCCGAGGGCCGCACCGGGTTCGCCGGCGACCCCCGGCGCATGTGCGTGCTGCTGACGCGTGCGCGCCGGGCCCTGATCGTGGTGGGCGACCGTGGCACGCTGCAGGCGGACGAGGAGTGGCGGGCCTGGCTGGAGGCGGCCCCGCTTCGCGAGGTGGACGCTGCGCCCTCGGGAGAGAAGCGGACTCCTGGCGGAGGAGGGGGAGGAGGAGGAGGAGGAGGAGGAGGAGGAGGAGGAGGAGGAGGAGGAGGAGGAGGAGGAGGAGGAGAGGAGGAGGAGGAAAAGGAGGAGGAGGATGAGGAGAAGAGGAGGAGGAGGAGGAGGAGGAGGAGGAGGAGGAGAAGGAGGAGGAGGAGGGAGCAGGAGGAGGAAGAGGCGGAGGAGGAGGAGGAGGCGGAGGAGGAGAGCAGCGGAGGACGGAGGAGGAGGGAGGAGGGAAGAGGAGGAGGAGGAGGGAGAGGAGGAGGAGGAGGAGGAGGAGGAGGAGGAGGAGGAGGAGGAGGCGGAGGCGGAGGAGGAGGAGGAGGAGGAGGCGGAGGAGGGAGGAGGAGGAGGAGGAGGAGGATAATAATAATAATAAGAAGAAGAATAATAAGACGAATGCGAATAATAATAATAATAATAATACTAAGAAGAATAATAATAAGAATAATAAGAAGAATACTAATAAGAATCAGAGGGCGAATACTAATAATAAGAAGACTAATAACAAACATAATAATATTCATACTTATAATACTAATACTAAGAAAAATATTACTCAGAAGACGAATACTAATAAGAAGAGTAATAAGAATACTATTGATAAGACGAAGAAGAAGAACAATAATACGAAGCAGAAGAATACTACGAATAATAATAATAATAATAATAATACTACTAATACTAATAATAATAAGGATAATAAAAATACGAATAAGAGGAAGAAACATAAGACTAATAATACTATTAATAATAAGAATAATAATAATGATAATAACAATATCATTAATAATACTACTACTAATCATACTAAAATTATTATTAATAATAATAATAAGAAAAAGACGAAGAAGAAGACGACTAATAATAATAATAAGAATAAGAAGAGAAGAATAGTAATAATAATACGAATAATAATAGTACTAATAATAATGTTAATAATAATACTACTAATAATAATGATAATCATAAGAAGAAGAATAATACTAATACTAATAATAATAATACTAAGAAGAATAATAATAATATGAATAATAAGCAGAATAAGAAGAGGAGGAGGAGGAGGAGGAGGAGGAGGGAGGAGGAGGAGGAGGAGGAGGAGGAGGAGGAGGAAGGGGGAGGAGGCTTCTGCTCCCTCCGCCGCCGTCATCATCGCACCTGCGGTTTATTTTTGTCACGACACGAGGCCCGCGGGAGCACCTGGCGCGTTCCAGCAAGGGCAGCGCCTTCGGCGCGGCTCGCCTTCGGTGCACAGAGTGGTGGTCATCATATGAGCGGGCATACGTTTCGCAAGTTTGAACAGAACATTTTCCTGTCGAGGCCACGGCCTCCACGCCATCCCTTCATGGGCACGAGCGAGCATCTCATTGGAGCCCGCACGACTCCAGCGTTCGTTCGTTGGTTCGTTCGCTCGCCCTCGGCGGGAGGTGGCGGAGGGCCCGCGGGGAAGCTGGCAGAAGCAGAACGGCGGCGGCTCCGCCAGCGGAAGCCGGCGGAGACTCGGCAGAGGGCTGCGGAGGTAGACGTGAGACGTCAGCATGTTTGGATTCGGAGTTTCTGGAGCCGCTCACATGGCCACGGGCACGCGGTGCTGCCATGCACATGGTCGGGGCGCGGCGCTGTCGCAGACGCACATGCGCGGGGCCAGGAAAGGTCTCGCCCCTCTGACCCCCCCCCCTCCTCTTCCACGGCCCCGATCCCTCAGGTTCCCAGGTCGCTACTGGGCTCGCGCAGCATCCCCACATTCGCCAGAGTACACTCGGCGTCGTCGCCTGTCGGAGATTCACTCGTCATGGTCGCCAGCATGCTTCGCTTAGCGAGGTTTCGCTTGCCTTCGCGCAGCTTCGCTCAGCGCGGCCCACGTGCGGTGAGCGCATGTGACTGCGGTGAGCTAAGTGCTGCATTGAGCTGCGCTTCGCTTACCTTCGAGCTGCGGTGAGCGCAAGTGACTTGCGCTCACCGCAGCTCGGCCCGCCCCGTGTCAGTTCATGCCAATTTCCGTGCGCAGCCATTTTTGACGCAAAAGCCACTTCCAAAAATTGAGGGTCTAGGCGCCCTGCGCTACGTTAGGATGCAATTCCTGGGAGGTTCAAATCAGCGTCGGCGCTGGTACACCTGTTGCCGAAAGCAGACCATATCCTGCCCAATCCCGTATAATTTCGCTCAGCCCCGTAGAATCTGGCCCAATTCTGCTTCATCTTGGGCTCAATCTGGGCTCAATCTGGGCCAATCTGGCTCAGCGGCCCGTCAATCGGGCCCAGTAGCCTTCAATCGCTCTCGTGAAGACATCTCAGAAGTTGCATCCCAAGCTGCGCACCGCGGCCACCGCTCCTCGAGGCCCTCCAGGGATGGCGAGCCCCATGGGCGGCTGGCTTCTGGCCGTCGGCGAGCAGCCCCAGAGATCACGGCGGGCGCTCGCGTGGGTGGAGGCAGCTACGCGTGAGAGTGACCCTTCGCCGGAGTGACCCTTGGTGCGGGCCCAAGCACCGACTCCGAGCCCCACAGTACTTTGGTGGGGAATCTCCCGACGTAGGATTGTGGCAGAAGTGCGCGGCCAACGATGCGAACAAGTAGGGCGGATATCTCCGCCTCGGAAGAGCTCTGGGGTGAACACTTCCGCAAAGGTACGGCGGAAACAGCGACGGCAAAGTAGAGTGGACATCAGCATCAAATGAGATCTTGAAAAGTAGGACGGAAATCTCCTCACTGCTTGCGAGATCGCTCACAGTACGGCGGATCCGAAGTCGGGGTGGCCTGAAGCGGCTTACCCACATGGATTCGGCCACCCCGTGCCCCCTAAAGGCGTGCACCAAAGGCCGTTCTTGCCTAGGGCCACTTTGACGTGCAGCCGAGTGCAGGCAGCCAGCGCGCCGCCCGCACCGCAGCAGCCCTCGACTCCCAGGGTGGCTCGCGGGCGCCCCGGCGCGGGCAGGTCGCTCCAGTGTTCCGCTCCGGGCCATGCAGGTGCCGGGCTCTGGTGTTCTTAGCCCAGGCAGGATCGAGGAGGCACAAACATTCGGAGGCCCCCAGACGGTGTGGTGACCACACCGTGTGGTGAGTCGGTGGGGATTCGGGGTCATTGCACGGTTTTGTTACTCGAGTCCCTCTCCGAGGATGTCTTGGGCGACAGGGGCCTCCAGGGTCCCAAGACCGTGCAGTGACTGTCCCTGCGGTGAGGTCTCTTGGGGTTCCGAGGTCACCGCACGGTCTATCACCACACGGTTTTGGGATCCCCAGCACATGGGTCAAGGCGCACGGATTGGCGACGGCTCCCGTTTCCATACCAAATTGGCCCGCTCCGTCGCCAGATCAGGCGGCATTTTCGACATGTTTCTGGGGTTGTGATGGTTCTACGTTTCCCGATCCGTGTCGGTGTGTGCCCAGCAGGATCCGCAGGCCTTTTGGGCATCGTTCTCCCAGTGACGTTCCCGGCGGCCTCCCCGACATGAAGACGCTCGTCGCGGGGATTTCCACCAAGCCTCGCCTGGACAGCCGCGAGCTCGGTCGGTACGTGGTGGAGGCGCTCACGGCGCCCGAGCTGCTCGGCATGGAGACGCCTCCCCGATGCGTTCCAAGGCTCGATGATTTGAAGGACATGTGTGAACCCAATTATTGTTTGCCCCGCTCAGCTTCGCCCACAGCCTTGAGATCTGGGTGCAGCATTTGTTTCACACTTGGTGTTTTCGCCAGGTTTCGGGCCTGGGGCCATCACAGATCGATCCAGCTTGAAATGTACCGCACCGCGCTGCAGTCTAGTGTTCCGGTCGCGTGTTTTTTTTCCCGCGATGTGGCCTTTTTTTGTCGCAGCGTCGGATCTCAGGGTAGCATGTGTCGGCCCTCACTGTCCCGCCTGCGTTGTATTGAAGTTGGCGTTACCCCAACATACAAATACTATGTGTGCGCCGCCCCCCCAGGGGCGACGCGCGTACCGAGAAATCTTATATAATAGAACGGGCGTCCAGGGCCCCGGGCCCCGGGGCCGCACACTTTTTCCAAATTCTTTACGCTTCGCGTACCCCCACCAGCCCATCTCACAACAGCAACTCTTGCGAAGCATGCCGACAGTCGTGTTTGTCAGGCGTGTGTCCGCTTGCCCCCGCATATCTCCCCTGTTCCTCCTTCCTCCCGCCTCCTTGTACATCCTCCTTGTGGGGGGAGCGGGAGAAGGACGAGGCGGAGGAGGAGGGAGAGAAAGCGCTCCTCGTGATTTGAGTCGTTTGGGGTTTCTCGTCCTGGTGTGAGTCGTTCGGGCCCTTCTTCCTGGTGTGAGTCGTTCGGGCTCTTCGTGGTGTGAGTCGTTCGGGCTCTTCGGTGTGAGTTCGTTCGTGGCTCGTGGTGTGAGTTCGTTCGGGCCCCTCGTCCTGGTGTGAGTCGTTCGGGCTCTTCGTGTCGTTCGGGCCCCTCGTCCTGGTGTGAGTCGTTCGGGCTCCTCGTGGCGTGAGGCGTTCGGGCACCTCGTCCCCTTTTGGGGCGTCTTGGGGGCCTCTTGGCGGCCCCAGGGGCTTCTAGGAGCGTCTTGGGTGCCTTGGGGGAGCCTCTTCGGGCCTCTTGGGAGCCTCTTGGAGGCCGTTTGGGGCGTCTTGGGGGCCTCTTGGCGGCCCCAGGGGCTTCCAGGAGCGTCTTGGGTGCCTCGGGGGAGCCTCTTGGGGCCTCTTGGGGGCCTCTTGGGGGCATCTTGGGGGCCTCTTGGAGGCCTCTTGGGGGCCTCCTGGGGGCCTCTTGGGGCCATCTTGGGGCCTCTTGGTGCCTCCTGGGCGCTTCTTGGGGCCATCTTGGAGGGAATCGATCAAAGAAGAGGGGAGCTTTAATGAGCGCTGCCCCCTCAGAAGGGCAAAATGAGCCCAAAACCTTCGTAAAATCAATGATTTTGCCTGCGAAGAAGAGAGGAGCTTTAATTAGCGCTGCCCCCTCAGAAGGCCAAAATGGGGCCAAAACCGTAGTAAAATCAATGATTTTGGCGTCAACGAAGAGGAGAGGATTTTTTCTGCCTACCCCCGTCGGGGCCAGAATCCTCGTGAGGGGTGTCGTTTTTTAGCCCTCCCAGGAGTCGAAAATGACCCCCCTGACGACCCGCGAAACCCCCTCTCCAGGTCCAGGGGGAGGGGGTAGGGGGAGGGGTAAACCCCTCCCCGAAGGGGAAGAAGGGGGGTTGAGAACAGGGAGAGCTCCCTAAACCACTCACGCCCAAAGGGCTGGTGGGACTCCCCCCCCCCCCTGGTACCGAATTTAGCCCTCGCGGTGCGGGGCCCGTTTTCGGTGTCCCAGAGTGGGTATTTCAGCTTAGAGGTGGGCGAAGATAGCCGTTGGCATGCTCGGCTCGAAGCCGCGAGACCCCCGAGCCCGCCATGACCTGCCCACAGCGGCACAAGAGGCCACCAAGACCCCTCAAGAAAGCCCCAAGAGCGCCCCAAGAGGGCCTAGAAGGAGCAAAAATCGTCCCCATCCCTTCGGAAAACGTGCATTTTTATTAGATTCGGCTTTGGGATTGTCGCAAAGTCCCGAACGGCCCCTGCGGCCCCCCAGATCACCCCAAGAGGAGCCCAAGAGGGCCCCAAGACGGCCCACGAGGGCTTCAGGACGGCTTAAGAGGCGCCCAAAACGGCCAAAAACGGCCCCAAGGGCGGCCCAAAAGGCGGAAATCGGATTCACAGCTCGAGCCCTCCGCCCCTGGAAAGCCCCCGAGATCCTCTGCAGGCCCCCACGAGGCTCCCAACAGACCACAAGATGCCCCCAGGACGCCCAAAAGAGGCCCCAAGAGGCCCCGAGCCGGCCCCCAAGAGGCCGCAAAATTGTTTCCAAGAAGCCCCCCAGAGGCTTCCCAAAGGACGCCAGGACGCCAACACCCATCCCATATGCTCTTGACCCACAACCCGGCGCGGAGGCAGGATGGGCAGGCCGTGCGGGTCCAGGCAGCACGCTGTTGTCTTCCGTTTTCTCCGTGATCTCCTCCACACGCATACCGTCGTCGACTCCTACGCCCCCGCTGGTGTCGTAGTTCGGTGCGTTTCCAGAGAAGGCGGAGGAGGAAGAAAGAGTGGGAGAGGTAAGCACGAGGACTTTGGAGAGGCCTCCAAATCCACCCAACGATGACAAGAGCGGCCACGGCGACGGCGGCGCGAGGAGGACGAGGAAGAGTAGGAAGGACGATCTGGAGGAGACGAAGAAGGAGGAGGACGAGGACAAGGAGGAGGAGGAGGAGGAGGAGGATTCGCATTAGGAAGGGGCAGACATGACGAACAGGACGAAAGGGGGGAGGAAGACGATGAGGAGCACGAAGCGACGAGCGAGGACCGAGGAGCGAGGAGGTTGGTTGGTTCTCCTGGTTTCCGCTCGAGTCTCCTCTCTCTCTCTCTTTTCTTCTCGGGTATCCCCCCCGTTGTGTCCTGAGGTGCTCCCCCGGCCGCGAGACGCGAAACGTGGCGCAATACACATTGAATATCCAGTTCCCTGCGGCAAGTCCCGCCCCCGTGCCAGCCCAGCATTGCCATCGGCAGCTATTCTAATCGGTGTGGATGATGACGATGATGATGACGATGAAGATGGTGGCGACGATGACGCGGATGACGATGATGAGTGTGATTATGACAACGATGGCGATGATGGTGGTGATGATGACGATGATGATGATCATGATGATGATGACGTGACGGTGGTGATGACGGTGAGGAGGATGATGATGATGGTGATGATGATGATGATGATGATGACGACTATTGTGATGATGATAATGACGTCTCAGACGATGACCGTGACAGGGTGGGGAGGACGGTTCGCAGAGGGGAAGAGGATAACGAGGAGGATTGTGGCGGACGCGAGGGATGCACAACATGATAACGATGATGACGACGATAGCGAGGCTGTTGATTGTGATGATGACGATGACGACGACAATGGTGATGTTGGTGGTGGTGGTGATGACGATGACGATGGGGATGGTGACGGTGATGGTGGAGGTGGCGATTATGCATGTTATTCTGATGATGGCGACGATGAGGATGATGATGGGGATGAGGACGAGGACGATGAGGAATAGGAGGAAGGGGAGGAGGAGGAGGAGGAGGACGAGGAGGGGGGGGGCGACAACGACGACGAAGAGGAACGTCGTCACATGCAGCACCTTTCGTTTTCATTTTCTCTTCGGGAGCTCCTGAGGGGCAGTCTTGGATATCCCTTGGAGCTCTATTGGTTCTTGGCCCGTCTTGAGGCCCTCTTGGGCCGTCTTTGGGCTCTCTTAGGTCTTTCGTGACCGTCTGCGGGGTCTGTGGGGTTCGTCATGAGGCCGTCTTGTGGCGTCCAGCAGTCCTCTTGGGCCGTTTTGAGTCCCTACGACGGCCCTTCGGAGCCAGCTTGAGGCCCTCTTGGGTCCGTCCTGCGTTCTCCAGAGGCCCCCTTGGGATGTCTTGCTGTCTTAGATGCTAATTGGGCTATCTTGAGGCCCTCTTGGGCCGTCGTGGGACCATCTTTTTGAGGCCCCTCGGGCCGTCTTGAGCCGATCGAAACTCGGAAAGGCGAGAATGCGGAAATCATTCGAAAACCGAACGGAAATCAATCATTTTGGCCTTTGGATGCCTCTTGGGTGGTCATGAGGCCATGTTAGGGGATATAGGGGCTATCTTGGGCCGTCTTGGAGGCATCTTGGGCCATCTTGGCGGCCTTGGTGACCTCCCAAGCCCGTCTTGGAAGCCGTCTTGGGCATCTTAGACGCCTTGGAGAGCGCAGGGGAGGCGTCAGGCAGCCCAGAGAGCCTCGGGAAGAGGGGGTGATGCGAGGCCTTGCACGCGGGTAGAGGGTGGGGGGCCTTAAAAGATTGCAGAAACCTTGCCAGACAGCACTTGGCATCCTAGCACGCTTCAACGTGCCAGGGGGCACGGTGGTGGATTGTCGATGCAAGCCTACTGTCTCATGCTGG
The DNA here is from genome assembly GCA_963575745.1 of Prorocentrum cordatum. Classification (NCBI taxonomy): domain Eukaryota; class Dinophyceae; order Prorocentrales; family Prorocentraceae; genus Prorocentrum; species Prorocentrum cordatum. The sequence continues at coordinate 162,643 of CAUYUJ010013658.1, read as the reverse complement.
CACAGGTCCTTCACCAACCATCATTTGCGCCTCGCCGACCCGTTGCGACAAGATTGACCGAGCACCTTCTCCAAAACCTCACGATGCAAATGACGTCCTTGATTCCATGCTCCCGGATGGAGGCGCCGTGGACGATATTATACCCAGCGCTGCTTCTTTTCAGTCGACCGAGAACGAGACGCGACGGCAATACCAACACAATGACCTTGGCTATGATGAGTGGCTCGGCTGTGGCAGAGGTGGGGCCTTCTCCACAGCCTCCGATGTTGTCAAGCCATTGGCTTCGCCGGTCCAGAAAGTCCTCGCCGCCCCGCCAGTAGGCCTCCCTGCTCCTGACATGGAAATGCCCCCCGCTGAACCATCCAGCCCATTGCCATCCTCCGCCGGGTTCGCCGCTGCCCCGCCGGCAATCCCAGGTGGCATTGATTAAAGACAACGACGTAGGCTGCGCCGGTTCCTCCAAACAATGCCATGTCGTTCCCATGCTTGCCTCTGTGATTTTCCCAACATGCATCCTGGCATCGAACACCAACCTGCACACAGCCAGCACTGCGCTCAGTCATCTGCAGAGCCTGCCACACCACAAGGCACGTTCGATGCAACGTCTCCTCATGCACACATATCCTCCTCCTTTGCTGCCGCGCGCCCTGATCGCCTATTTGACCGGCCTATAAGTCGAAAGAGAATACACAGCGTTTCGTCAGACTCGGTCAGCGCACACTACAGCGCGCCTGCTCCCGGCATGGACCCCCCACCCGCTGCACCACCACGGCCATTGGCATCATCTTCCACGGCTGCAGCCGCCCCGTTTGCAACCCCAGACGGCACGGACAGGAATCGACGACGCAGGCCGCGTCGGTTCCTCCACACAACGCTATGTCGTTCAAACGCCTGCAAGTGTGACGTCCCCAACACGAAGGTAAAACGTGGCGATCCTGACGCAGGTGCCACGGACTTCTCTTTGGATGCAGCAGCCTGTCATGTCGACACCGAACATTGCGGACCTGACCAGCCTACGCGTCGACGAGACTTGTATGGCGCATCGTCAGACACCAAAGTCACGCACTGGGACAGTCCAAGTCATGCAACCATGCCTTCCCCCGAACACCTGCCGGTTGTCCAATCCGCAGTTCCTTGGTTCAATGCCGCTTCCAGCGCTGCTGTTTGGCAGGGGGTCCAAATGGGTGCAACATGCGGCTTGCATGCCTACAACCATTGCATGGTTTCAGTGAACAGTGTTCGATCGCTCGCGCATACCACCATTTCCAAAGAAGACTTCGAACATGTAGCTCTCACAGCTCGCCTTGGGGATGCCGCCGAGAACCTGGTCGAACCAGGCGGAAGCAATTGCGACATTGCCACCCTAACGTGTAACTTCACGCGCCAGGACGTTGCAACATTTCCATTAACGGCTGAAGAGATTCAAGAACGCTTGGGCCATCCCTTCGCTCCGCACTCCACTGCAGAAGGACTGTTTACGACTGCCGCTTTTCTCCTTCGCACGCCTTCTGCTGGAGGCCATTGGACTGCTTCGTTACCGTGCGCGCACGTCCACGGATTCGAAGCGGCCGCTGCGACAGCCCTGCTGTGCGATTCATTGCATCCTTCTCCGCGCTACGCAGAGAAGGTGGACGTGGAGCAACTGCTGGTTATCTGCGCCTTCGAAGCATCCCGAGCCGTGTCTAGACAGTGGCAGTGTCTTAATAGGAGTTCCGGAGCATCAAGATGTCGTTGGCTGTTGAGCGTCTCCTCGCACTCACGTGCGGGTTGTGCATTCCTCTTCGCCTCGCACTCTTGTACATTACTGTTCGATGCAGTCGTTTCTGCGCGCCCGCTGTGCCAACGTCCAGGGGTCTGCTCTCTGTGCATTTCGCGCAGTGCGTCGAACAGTGTCCTTCGCACGCGGCTTACAACATAAGCCATGCGTGTGGTGCAAGTTAGTTGTGATTTTTAGGCCTGACGTTCTGTTACGAAGCTGAACAGTGCAGCGTGCCCATGGCAACGTTCAGGGCGCTGCTTGTACCCCTCAGCCCAGTACTGACGATGATCTGCTTTGGAAAAATACACCCTTCTCCATTCATGTGCATCGCGTCATTTGCACATAGGGGCCGCACGCAGGTATGCCGAATCCTTGCCGATGTAAAGCTATACGCGCGCGTGCACTCGCACGTTGCCCCCCATCGCAGTCCATGCAGCCTCCCCGGCCCTCGAAGAAACTGCATGAAACACCCCCGCCGTGTCCTGATGATGCTCTCGGGCGTATCTTCGCAACTCTGGGGCCTTCAGGGTTCTCGCGGGGGCCCCGCGGACCACAGGGGAGACCCCCCAATAGTCTGCTAATCAAGTACGTAGTGGCCTTTGGACAACTCCATGCGGGGTCCTGTTTTGATTGTTGGGACTTCTATATGGGCGATGCTTGGGATGCCCTAGAACCCTCAAGGCCGTCATGAAACACCCAAAAGGCCCGCCACAAACCCCGACAAGAGTTCACAGTCGAGTCAGGCGTGGAAGTCCCCACGTTGCTTGACCTCAGGCCCCTCCCCTTCTCTGGCCAGCGGGGGGGGGGGGAAGACCGATGTCACGGAAGCGGTGCTTAGGATTCGTGGTCATGTGCGACGCGGCCGGGACAGGGATTAACAAAATGGGGTCCCCCCCGGGAGGTGAAGGAGGGAAGTGTATTTGGTCAGAACGTCGGTGGAATGGAAAATAGCACCGGGGGTATTGACAAATCGTCCCAGGCCGGAACAGGGATTAACAAAATTGCCCCCTTGGGGGGGAGGCGGGGGTGTTTACTTGATCAGAGTCTCAATGGAATGGAAACTAGCACCAGGGGGGCCCCGGGGGTGCTAACAAATCCTGCCCCCCGCCCCCCCCCGCCAGCTGGCCGAGGTGGAAGTTAAATGTCACAGAGTCGGTGCAGAGGACCGCCGACGGAGTCTCCGTGGAATGGAAAACAGCTCCGGCGGATGTTAACAAATCGTGCCCCCCCCCCCCTTCCGAGCGGCCGGGGGGGAGCTAAATGCATAGAGCTGGTGCGCTGGATTCGTGGTCATTGGGCACGCGGCTGGGACAGGGATTAACAACATGTCCCCCCCCCTCTGGGAGGGGAAGCGGGGGAGTTTACTTCATCAGAGTCTCGGCGGAATGGGAAATTGCACCGGTGGGTGTTATCAAATCGTGCCCCCTCCCCCGCTCCGGCCTGCCGGGAAGAAAGTCAAATGCGCGGAGTCGGTGCGGTGGATTGCCTACAGAGTTTCGGTGAAATGGAAAACAGCACCGGGGGCTGTTAACAATCCGCGCCCCCCTTCTCCGGACGGATGATGGTGATAACGGTGGGTGAGGGATGCTGAGGACGAGGAGGGAAGGGGGGCGGAGGATGAGGAGGGCTAGAGGTGAAGAAGGACGAGAAGGAGGTGGAAAAATAGAAGGAGGGGGACATGGAAGAGAGTGGGGATGATGATGATGATGATGATGATGATGATGATGATGATGATGATGATGATGATGAGGAGGAGGAGGAGGAGGAGGAGGAGGAGGAGCAGGGATCTTCTTCGAGGAAGCGGCGTCGAGGAGGAGGAGGACGATGATGAGTAGGAGGTCTTGGACAATGGGGACATATAGAACGGGGAGAGGTGGAGGAAGACGACGACGACGACGACGACGAGGAGGGGGTCGGATCAACGGATGATGATAATGGTGATGGTGATGGCGACGACGACGACGACGAGGACGAAATCTCGACGATGACGTCGATGACGACGACGGATACGATGGCAACTCCAATGCGTATGATGATGATGATGATAATTATGCTTATGGTGGCGACGAATATGTTGATGATGCATACGACGGTGATGACGGTGGTGCTGATGATGCCGACGGCGGCGATAATGATGATGATGATGCTGATGATGCTGATGATGATGATGATGATGATGATGATGATGTTGATCATGACGATGATGATGATGATGATGATGATGATGATGATGATGATGATGATGATAATGACGACGACGCCGATTCTGATGATTGTGATGATGGTGATGATGATGACGACGCTGATCATGATACTGATGATGATGATGATGATGATGATGATGATGATGATGATGATGTTTTTGGTGATGGCGGCGGCGGCGACGACGGCGACGATGAAGATGTGCCAAGCTAGAACCTAAGCGCGCGCGAAGCGCGCGCGTGGTTCTAGTCTAGTATATGCGTCGTGGCCGGCGCTTTCTGGCCATGCCGCTCGGAAACCCTATGCTACAAGGTGGGTCTCCTATATGTTCGTGTCGGACGCGCCTCGACAGAGGATATCTGTACAAATGTGTATGTCTGTCTGTCTGTCTGGCTGTCTGTCTGTATGCATGCATGCATGCATGCATGCATGTCTGTCACTCTGTCTGTCTGTCTGTCTGTCTGTCTGTCTGTCTGTCTGTCTGTCTGTCTGTCTGTCTGTCTGTCTCTCTGTATATATGTATGCATGTCTGTGTGTATGTGTGTATGCATGCATGCATGCATGTCTGTCTGTCTGTCAGTCTGTATGTATATGTATGTATGCATCTGTGCGCGTATGTATGTATGTATGTATGTATGTATGTATATATACACATGTATATATAACACTATATCTATGTATCGATGTATGTATGTGTGTGTTTATATGCATGTATGTATGTCTGTATGTATGGATGTATGCATATGTACACACATATATGTATGCATTTATGTATGTATGCACATCTGCATGTATGTATGTCTGTACATGTGTTCATACGTGCGTATATATAAATTGGTGCGCGCATATCTGCGACATGTATACACAGGTATACGAACACATGCACATGTATAGGTTGGTATTTACATCTGCTTACACACATATATGTATTGATACATTATATATTTAATCACATACACATATTCATACATATATATTCATATATATGTATAGAATCAATCGTACTGGTTTGTCTGTGTGCGTCCCATGAAGGGCCTTGGTGGACAAGCGCACGTTGGCGCCAGCGCCCCGCTCTGAGGATCATCGAAAGGCGGGCGCTGGACCTCCCTCGGGCCAGCACGGCTGCTAGCGCGGACGAGCCGCCCGTCCCCCCTCCACCTTGCTGGCACCCGTCCGCCCTGGCGGCGAGCCCCAGAGGATCGAGGAGCAGCAGATCTCATCAACATAAGAGGAGGAGGAGGAGGAGGAGGAGGAGGAGGAGGAGGAGGAGGAGGAGGAGGAGGAGGAGGAGGAGGAGGAGGAGGAGGAGGAGGAAGAAGATGAGGAGAGGAGGAAGAAGAGAGGGAAGGAAGAAGAGGAGGAGGAGGAGGAGGAGGAGGAGGAAGAAGAAGAGGAGGAGAGGAGGAGGGGAGGTCCGCACGGAGGTCCGCACGGATTCCTTGTATCGGCGCTGGGCTCCCCTCCCTGGCGCGCGGAGCGCGCCAGGGACGGCGCTGGAGGCGAAGCCGGGGGCCTCCAGCGCCGATCCGAGGAATCCGTGCGGACCTCCGACCTCGACTACACGTAAGAGTGACCCTTCGCCGGAGTGACCTTTGATGCGCGGCCATTGGGGCCCCCCGATCGTCGCGTGCGGTGCGACGGTAGCGTCTTGCTCGCTTGTGTTTGGTCCCCCCGCGGCCCTCCGGAAGCCGCGCACCAAACGTCACTCTTACCAAGGGTCACTCTTGCGTGTAGCCGACGACCGTTTATCTTGATGTCTTTTGTTGTTCCTCGAGAAGAGGGCGCGCTCCGCGGCAGGCGGCCTGGCCTCGGCGAGCGCGAGAGGGCCCAGTGCTGCGCGGGCCCTGGACCGGCTCTGCAGCGAGCCCAGCCCAGCCCACGCGCCCGCGAGAGAAGGTGCTCGCGCAGGCCCGCCCAGGCCACGCTGGGACCCATACTCGGAAACTGGAGCATATACATTGCCAGTGGCGGGCTGTTCTGCAATCCCAAGACGTTTTGAGGGTCGGCGACGACGTCGGGGTGGTGCGGTGTATACTTGTGTCCCCGTTTTCCCGTGGCAAGAACGAAAATGTATACGCACACCAAAACCCTGTGTACACCAGGATCCGCTTTCCTGTGCGAGTTTCGGTGCGGGGCCAGAAAAAGCGTCGTTGTATAGAGTTCGGCTCCTTACATACATGGGACGCTGTGACTTTTTCAATGCACGGCCTTGGAGCCGGCTGGGGGTCCGAGGTGGCCCAGCAATGGTTCCGGCGAGCAGGAAGGGGGGCGGGGGGGGGGGGGGCGAGGTTCGATTAGGTTCTGGGCTCGACAAGTTTCTTCTTCTCTTGGTCTCCGGGTGCCGTGTTCGGGCCCGGGCCCCGGGACAGTCAAACATGGATTTGGATGAAACATTGCCCCAGATGGACCCCTGGAGGGTCCTGGGGTTGATTTTGAGCGGATCTGCCCTTTATCCCGTCTTCTTCACCGACTTTCTCGAGGTCCATCCAGTTCATACCCCCTGGCCACCTCCAAGCGCGGCCCAAGAGGTCCCAACCCTTTTCACCGGGGCAGATTTCGTCCTGGGTCCATTTCTGAAGGCCATGGGGCCCGAGGCCCAATAACGGGCACCACCCTGACTTTGGATCCGCCGTATTTTGGTTGATTTTACGATGAAATGACCAGAAGTGCACCTCGAACGATGGGGAAAAGTGCGGCGAATACTGCCGCCTCGGAACAGTGTGGCGGATACTTGCGCAAAGGTATGGCGGAAAGAGCGGCATGAAAAGTAGGGCGGGAGTTGACAACGAAAGCACGCGAAACGTGGTGGGGCCGTTTTCTTTGATCCGGAGTCATTTCTGATGGCCCCGGGGCCTGATATGATCGGGCCCCAGGGGCCGAACTTGGGAGGGGGAGGAGGAGGATGGGGGAGGAGGAGGAGGGAGGGAGGAGGAGGAGGGGGAGAGAGGAGCGAGGAGGGAGGGAAGAGGACGGGAGGGAGGGAGGGAGGGAGTAGGGAGGGAGGAGCGAGGGAGGAGGAGGAGGAGGAGGATGGGGGAGGAGGAGGAGGAGGAGGAGGAGGAGGACCAGGTGGAGGAGGAGGAGGAGGAGGAGGAGGAGGAGGAGGAGGACTTGGAGTTGAACTCGATGGGAACCGCTTGCGGAACAGCTCACGCCGTCGGAGACCTGGGCCCGCCCAGGCTACGCCGGGAGAGAACGCCTGTCGGCGAGGAGGGGCGGGCGCCCGCGCCAGGGCAGCGCGGCGAGTGGCCAGGCGGATGCCGCCCGCTGCCGCGGGCCGCGCCGGCAGGCGGCGACGCAGAAGGCCCGAGGTGTGCCCGAGGATTTTCCCCAATCAGTTCGGGCATAGCCAGGGCCCCAGGTAATAGGACCCGATTAGTGGTATAGGGCCCTGGAGCCCTTGAGTTGGCCAGAATCACCAAGCCAGGTCTGACGGCAGCTCCGGTTAGTGGAACGGGGCGGGTGGGCGTCCCCCAGTACACATCACTAAACCAGGTCCCACTATAAACCCAGTTCTGCCAACGCCCAATCAGTGCTTGCACTGAAGGGGTCCTAGCAGAAGTTGGAAGATTTGCCGAAGGTTTCCCGCCGATGTTGGTAGCAGGCTGGGTTCCCGGGTTCCCGGGTTCTGAATTCCTGGGTTCCCGCTTATTGGTTCGTCGGTGGGTTCTGGGTTCCCGGGCTTCCGGGTTCCTGGTCGATCTCCTCAGCGAAAACCATACACTGATTGGGTTTTCACTGGTGTAATTCATTTTTCCTTGTATGAAGAAATGGCGCGTAGAGGTCGTTACCTGGACCAACCTCCCCCCTCCTCCCTCCCCCCGGGTAACGGTACTGACCGCACATAGGGGGGGGGGCTTGCCCCCCCTCCCCACATGCTGGTGCTCGCGCGCGTACTGCGGCGATCGCAGCGCACCCCCGCCCGACCTGGCCCACACCGCGCAAGCGTTACACGACTCTTACCGGAAATACTAGAACACAATCTCTAGCTGTCTCGAGGGGGTAGAGCTGCCTTTCGAAAGACAAAACACGGGATGAACATACTTGCTCGGCGCTCCTCGCGGATTTCTCGGATCCTCGCTGGTCTCCCTTGGTAGCGCCTCTCGCGGAGTTCCTGGCGCGCGGGGCGCGCCAGGGAGGGGGATCCAGCGCCGATCCAAGAAATCCTAGCGGACCTCCGAGAAACTAGGTTTATGCAGTTTTTTGTTCCTCTAGCCTTGTCTCCTTGTCTTTCTTTTCAGCAGAAGTTTTCGGCGCTCACGTCCCTCCTCCGCCTTTTCATCGCGCGCTTGCAATGCCGTGCGCGCCTGTCCCCTTTCTGTCCTCCCTGCGCGCCTGTCCTCTTTCTGCCCTCCCTGCCTCTTCTCTTTGCTTGGCGCTGGCGTTCCCTTCTAGCCACCAGGCCAGGCATTTTCACTGGGAAGTGTTGAGTCGACGCGGGCGCCGGCTTCGGGCTCGAGCGGTGGAGACATGCTCAAGAGGAGCTCTGTGCCCAGCGGTTGTGGTTTCTATATTGTGAAGGAGGAGGAGGAGGAGGAGGAGGAGGAGGAGGAGGAGGAGGAGGAGGAGGAGGAGGAGGGGGAGACGAACGAGAAAGAGACGGTGGAGACATGCTCAAGAAGAGCTCTGTGTCCAGTGGTTGTGGTATCTACATTTGAAGCGACTTGCTGCAGTGTTGCCCTGATCGATGTTGCCCCCCTCTTCCGTTCCTCACCCCTTGCGGCCCTCTGCTCTCTCTTCGTGCCTTCCTGCACGCTCACTTTGCGAATGCAATTAATGGCTTCCTCTGCCCAGCACTGTGCTATGTGTGTAGTGGCTGTTCTCCAGCTCGCCTGCGTTGGGCTCGAACTTTGTCTTCCAATGTGGTTTTGCCAATGTGGCGTCTGGGCGCGACTTCTTCCTGCCTTGTCCTGAGCCGATTTGTTTTTCATCGGGAGCTCGCATACTGTCACCCCACTTTTTTCTGGTACATTCATCACGAGGATCGGATTTCATGCAGCTCCACCTGCAGCCCCAGTTGGGGAACTCGCAGATCATGCTCCACAGCGAGCTCCAACAACGGTCCCAGTGGGGGATAGCATGGCCTAGCCAACTTCGGCTCACCCTTCGCGAGGACCGGTTTCCATCGGGAGCTCCAACTACGTCCCCATCGGGAGCATTCGCATAGCGTCACCTCGGCCAATGCTGTAGTGTCTTCTTCAGGATGGTCCCCCGGCGCCATGTGGCGCAATGCGGCACGCTCCCAGCAAGCCACTGTGCCAACTGCCACCTCGTCGTCTCTTTTGGAGACGGTTGGATAATATCTTCCATGTCGCCAAGCTTCAAACAATATGGGGTGAACCTGATCAGGTCTTGCCACAGGGAGCGACAACCCCACAAGAGAATGCCAGCACAGACGCATGGCGAAATTGGAATACGGATTCGCCGACTATTCAATGCAGTGTCTCTTATATGGCGTTGGGCGTGGCGGCAACAAGACATATAACGACTATGCCGTGGAGGTCCCATCTCTCCAACCTCGCTTTCCAATTTTCCGACTCTAGCTCCCAAGATTTCGATTCCAAAATCTATCTCTCCGACTCCGGGTCCCGACTTCCCCTTTCAGGTTCCCATCCTACCCGCTCCAGCTCCCATCCCTCTGATTCAGAGTCACGGCTTTTCCGACTCCAGCTCCCATCTCTCCAATTCCAGCTCCCATCGCTCCGACTTCGGCTACCAATTGTCCGACCCCAGCTCTTATCTCCAAGACTTTGGCTCCCAATTTTCCCGTCTCCAGCTCCCGTCTTTCCGAATCCGGCGGCCATGCTGGTGTCTCCGACTGCGACTCCCATCTATCCGACTCCGGCACCCCACTCTCCGACTCCAGCTCCTGTCTTTCCGACTCCAGCTCCCAACTTTCCACTTTCTATTCCCGTCTCTCCGACACTAGCGGCCGTACTGGTGTCTCCGACCCCGGCTCCAAAGTTTCCGACTCTGGCTCCTATCTCTCTGACTCCGGGTCCCAACTTTTCTTTGGCTCCAGCTCCTACACCTCCGACCTTCCGACTCCGACATGCGCACGTCTTCGATTCGGGCGTCCTGCCGATTCCCATCCACGTGTTGATGTAAACCCACCCCGTCTGCGAACACCCAACGATTAATGAGCGGCCGGCCGGCTTCCTCTGCGATCGTCCTTTCCTTGT
>CAUYUJ010013658.1:127500-142500 GCA_963575745.1 Prorocentrum cordatum | reverse complement strand
TGGGCACGTTGGGCGGGCGGACCCTGATCGGGCGTGTCGGGCGGGCGGGTCGCTCGATGGGGCCCTGTGGGGATGCTCGAGCGCGCTGGCGCCAGGACTGCTGTACCACTCGCCTGGGACGGTACTGCTGGACTACAACCAGACGCTCGTGGGCAATTCGCGCTACTGGCTCTCAGAGGAGGCCAAGGAACCCATACCGCTATCCTTCCGTCGTTTTCGCCTTTCTGGGCCTCCTGTGAGGCCCTCGTCGCCACGAAATTCTGGTCAGAACGCACCCTAGGAGAGGTCCAGGGAGTAGCGGTATCGGTACCTTTTGGTTTCGGCAGGCTCGACGTCGAGGCTGGGGGCTGTCCCTACACGTTCGACCAGACTGCGGGGCATTTCAGGCGCGCCGACTAAAAGTTTTTTGGGTCAGCGGCGTGGGCAGACGTCAACGCGTTCGGTCAGCCTTTGGATTGCGCCGGGCAGAGCAAGTGGAAAAGAAGTCGGCGGCCGCGGAGGGGGAACGCTGAGGGAGGCCTCAGGAGTATATACCCTTTGCCACAAGGGGTGCGTAGGCGGCTTCAGGCACCGACAACTGGTGTAAGGGAAGTGAGTGGCCAGTGCGAGCTGCCGAGGGAACAGGTAGCGCATGTCCCACTGGAGAGGCAAGCCGCCATCCATTTGGCGGAAGGCAACATGCCTCTGCTGTGCTGCACCGACTACACCTAAAACAGTACGCAATCCGCGGACAACAAATGTCGCCGCGCCGTTGGTTCCGACGCACGGCCGTGCGTCTTGGGGAGGGCGCTTCGGCCACCAGGGCAAACGCCACCTCGGGTGGCGTTTCGTCTACTTGTGGCACGGGACGCAGGGTTTGCCGCGTGTTTGCCGCGGTGTCGGCGCGGGCGCGTCGAGAGGAAAACGGCGCGGCGACAAGTATAAATAAAACACAAAGATGATAAAAAGGCACGTCGACTACGACACCCACCCGCTCTTCATTCATGCCGCGGCTCAGTTCCAGGAGTGCCTCGACGCCCTGGCGCCCTCGCTCTCGGTCGGCGCGAGGCCTCCCAGAAGACTGAGCGGCGGCTGCTCGTACGGCTACGGCTCCGGATCCTGTGCGGACAGCACGGCGACGGAGACATCGTCTTTGTCAAGCACAACTTCGACTGTATCTTGGAGTCTCACTACGGGCACGAGCAGCTTTACTACTGTCACCACTGAAGCTTTGTACATTGACGGTCCGCGAGTGGCCAGTTCTGCGTGGTCGGGTCTATGCTACAGCTCTTCGACCACGAGGGCTAATGCTGAGGCGGCGTGCAATGCAGATCCTGATTGCTCTGCGCTGCACGACAACGATTGTACGGATACTGGCGTGCGGTATTGCTACAGCGCGATCAGTGACATTGTGGTGAACTGGGAGGGCACGGACAGCAGGGCGTGCACTTACGTCAAGTACCAGGTCACCACCAGCACTCTCACGACTGTCACCACTGAAGCTTTTTACATTGACGGTCCGCGAGTGGCCAGTTTTGCGTGGTCGGGTCTATGCTACAGCTCTTCGACCTCGAGGGTTAATGCTGAGGCGGCGTGCAACGCAGATCCTGATTGCATTGGCGCTGCTTGACAAACGATTGTACGGAATATCTGGTGTGCGGTATTGCTACAGGCGGCGTTCAGTGACATTGTGGCGAACTGGAGAGGGCACGGACAGCAGGGCGTGCTTTACGTCAAGTACCAGGTCACCACCAGCACTCTCAGCACAACCACATCAGTCAATGTGGCTGTCTCGACTGTCACCACGACGCTGACAACCGTATCCACTGAAGCTTTGTACATTGACGGTCCGCGAGTGGCCAGTTCTGCGTGGTCGGGTTTATGCTACAGCTCCCCGACCACGAGGGCTAATGCTGAGGCGGCGTGCAATGCAGATCCTGATTGCTCTGCGCTGCACGACAACGATTGTACGGATACTGGCGTGCGGTATTGCTACAGCGCGATCAGTGACATTGTGGTGAACTGGGAGGGCACGGACAGCAGGGCGTGCACTTACGTCAAGTACCAGGTCACCACCAGCATTCTCAGTACAACCACATCAGTCAGTGTTACTGTCTCGACTGTCACCACTGAAGCTTTTTACATTGACGGTCCGCGAGTGGCCAGTGCTGCGTGGTCGGGTCTATGCTACAGCTCCCCGACCTCGAGGACTAATGCTGAGGCGGTGTGCAACGCAGATCCTGATTGTTTTGCGCTGCATGACATAGATTGTACGGATACTGGCGTGCGGTATTGCTACAGCGCGATCAGTGACATCGTGGCGAACTGGGAGGGCACGGACAGCAGGGCGTGCACTTACGTCAAGTACCAGGTCACCACGACAAGCAGCACAGAAAGCAGCAGTAGCATCAGTAGTAAGACAGACACGTCTTCCCTGAGTAGGACCGCGATCAGCTCGACAACTATCGCAGCGACTAGTTCGGAAAGCATCACAACTTCAATCACGGCAGCGACGACCACGCAAAGCTCGACAACCGCTATCACATCAACATCGACCGGAGCTCTATACATTGACGGTCCGCGAGTGGCCAGTTCTGCGTGGTCGGGTCTATGCTACAGCTCTTCGACTCGAGGCTAATGCTTTTTGGGTTGAGGCGGGGCGTGCAAACGCAGATCCTTGATTGCATTTGCGCTGCATGGACAACGATTGTACGGTTCGTGGTGTTGCGGTATTGCTACCTTGTCTGATCAGTGACATTGTTGGCGAACGGGGAAGGCAATGAACACAGGGCGTGCCACTTACGTCAAGTTAAAGGTCACCCAGCCAGCACTCTCACGGACGGTCACCATCTGAGCTTTTACATTGACGGCACGCGAGTGGCCAGTTCTTGCGGTGGGTTGGGGGTGCTACAGTCTCTCTTTTTTTCGGACCTCGAGGGCTAATGCTGAGGCGGCGTGCAACGCAGATCCTGATTGCATTGCGCTGCATGACAACGGTTGTACGGATACTGGTGTGCGGTATTGCTACAGCGCGATCAGTGACATTGTGGCGAACTGGGAGGGCACGAACAGCAGGGCGTGTACCTACATCAAGTACCAGGTCACCACCAGCACCCGGACCACCAGTACAAGCAGCACAGAGAGCAGCAGTAGCATCAGCAGTATGACAGACACTTCCACCCTGAGTTGGACCGCGACCAGCTCGACAACCTTGACCGTCACTATCAGTTCGCTCAGTTTTACAGAAACAACCAGTAGTAGATCCGCCACGTCGTGGACGAGCACTACGGAAACAAGCAGTACCACGATGTCGACCACGACGGAGTCCAGCACCAACTCGCAGACAAGCCGTACGGAATCCAGCAGTTCCACCGCTTCCACTACAACGAGATCTGTGAGCACGTCGCGAACAAGCAGTACGGAAACGAGCAGTAACACATGGTCGACCACGACAGAATCCAGCTCCACGTCCCAGACCAGCACTACGGGAACGAGCACTACCACGGGTTCCACCATTACGGAGTCGAGCACCACGTCCTGGACAAGCACTACGGCAACGAGCAGTACCACGGGGTCCACTTCCACGGAGTCGAGCAGTACCTCGGGGTCGTCCACCACGGATTCGAGCACCGCGTCGCGGACCAGCACTACGGAAACTAGCATGCGACCACGGTATGTCTTATCCATCAGTTGAATCGAAGCACCACGTCCCAGACAGCACAAGTACAGAATCGAGCAGTTCACAAGGTCGGACCACACGGTGTCGACACGACGTCCAGGGACCAGCACGACGGTCACGAGCAGTACACGTGGTCCACACTACGGAGTCAGTTAGCACCACGTCGTGGACGAGCACTACGGTCACGAGCTAGTACCCCCCCCCATTCTTACCCCCCATGAGGGAGTACCACCACGACGGAGGCGAGCACCACGTCCAAAACAGCATACGAGAAACGAGCAGTACCCACGATGTCGACCACGACGGAGTTACCAGCACCATCTCGCAGACAAGCCGTACGGAATCCAGCAGTTCCACCGCTTCCACTACAACGAGATCTGTGAGCACGTCGCGAACAAGCAGTACGGAAACGAGCAGTACCACATGGTCGACCACGACAGAATCCAGCACCACGTCTCGGACCAGCACTACGGGAACGAGCACTACCACGGGTTCCACCGTCACGGAGTCGAGCACCACGTCCTGGACAAGCACTACGGAAACGAGCAGTACCACGTGGTCCACTTCCACGGAGTCGAGCAGTACCTCAGGGTCGTCCACCACGGATTCGAGCACCGCGTCGCGGACCAGCACTACGGAAACTAGCAGCACCACGGTATCTACCATCAGTGAATCGAGCACCACGTCCCAGACCAGCAGTACAGAATCGAGCAGTTTCACAAGGTCGACCACAACGGTGTCGAGCACGACGTCCCGGACCAGCACTACGGTCACGAGCAGTACCACGTGGTCCACCACTACGGAGTCGAGCACCACGTCGTGGACGACCACTACGGAAACAAGCAGTACCACGATGTCGACCACGACGGAGTCCAGCACCATCTCGCAGACCAGCAGTACGGAGTCCAGCAGTTCCACCGCTTCCACTACAACGAGATCTGTGAGCACGTCGCGAACAAGCAGTACAGAAACGAGCAGTACCCACAAATTCGACCACGACGGGAATCCAGCACCGCGTCTCGGACCAGCACTACGGACGAGGCACTACCCGGTGTCCACCATTACGGAGTCGAAGCACCACGTCTGGACAAGCACTACGGAAACGAGCAGTATCACGGGGTCAACTTCCACGAGTCGAGAGTACCTCGGGGTCGTCCCCACGGATTCGAGGCACCACGTCGCGGACCAGACTTCCCCCCCCTTTCCCCCCCTCTCCTCCCCGGAAACTAGCAGCACCACGGGTATCTACCATCAGTGAATCGAGCACCACGTCCCAGACCAGCAGACAGAATCGAGCAGTTTCACAAGGCGACCACAAACGGGTGTCGAGCGACGACGTCCCCGGACAAGCACTACGGAAACGAGCAGCACCACAGTTTCCACGACCACCGATTCTAGCACCACGTCGTGGACGAGCACTACGGAAACGAGCAGTACCACGATGTCGACCACGACGGAGTCCAGCACCAACTCGCAGACAAGCCGTACGGAATCCAGCAGTTCCACCGCTTCCACTACAACGAGATCTGTGAGCACGTCGCGAACAAGCAGTACGGAAACGAGCAGTACCACATGGTCGACCACGACAGAATCCAGCACCACGTCCCAGACCAGCACTACGGGAACGAGCACTACCACGGGTTCCACCATTACGGAGTCGAGCACCACGTCCTGGACAAGCACTACGGAAACGAGCAGTACCACGGGGTCCACTTCCACGGAGTCGAGCAGTACCTCAGGGTCGTCCACCACGGATTCGAGCACCGCGTCGCGGACCAGCACTACGGAAACTAGCAGCACCACGGTATCTACCATCAGTGAATCGAGCACCACGTCCCAGACCAGCAGTACAGAATCGAGCAGTTTCACAAGGTCGACCACAACGGTGTCGAGCACGACGTCCCGGACCAGCACTACGGTCACGAGCAGTACCACGTGGTCCACCACTACGGAGTCGAGCACCACGTCGGTGACGAGCACTACGGTCACGAGCAGTACCACGTGGTCCACCACTACGGAGTCGAGCACCACGTCGGTGACGAGCACTACGGAAACGAGCAGCACCACGATGTCGACCACGACGGAGTCCAGCACCATCTCGCAGACAAGCCGTACGGAATCCAGCAGTTCCACCGCTTCCACTACAACGAGATCTGTGAGCACGTCGCGAACAAGCAGTACGGAAACGAGCAGTAACACATGGTCGACCACGACAGAATCCAGCACCACGTCCCAGACCAGCACTACGGGAACGAGCACTACCACGGGTTCCACCATTACGGAGTCGAGCACCACGTCCTGGACAAGCACTACGGAAACGAGCAGTACCACGTGGTCCACTTCCACGGAGTCGAGCAGTACCTCAGGGTCGTCCACCACGGATTCGAGCACCGCGTCGCGGACCAGCACTACGGAAACTAGCAGCACCACGGTATCTACCATCAGTGAATCGAGCACCACGTCCCAGACCAGCAGTACAGAATCGAGCAGTTTCACAAGGTCGACCACAACGGTGTCGAGCACGACGTCCCGGACCAGCACTACGGTCACGAGCAGTACCACGTGGTCCACCACTACGGAGTCGAGCACCACGTCGTGGACGAGCACTACGGAAACAAGCAGTACCACGATGTCGACCACGACGGAGTCCAGCACCATCTCGCAGACCAGCAGTACGGAGTCCAGCAGTTCCACCGCTTCCACTACAACGAGATCTGTGAGCACGTCGCGAACAAGCAGTACAGAAACGAGCAGTACCACAAGTTCGACCACGACGGAATCCAGCACCGCGTCTCGGACCAGCACTACGGGAACGAGCACTACCACGTGGTCCACCATTACGGAGTCGAGCACCACGTCCTGGACAAGCACTACGGCAACGAGCAGTACCACGGGGTCCACTTCCACGGAGTCGAGCAGTACCTCGGGGTCGTCCACCACGGATTCGAGCACCACGTCGCGGACCAGCACTACGGAAACTAGCAGCACCACGGTATCTACCATCAGTGAATCGAGCACCACGTCCCAGACCAGCAGTACAGAATCGAGCAGTTTCACAAGGTCGACCACAACGGTGTCGAGCACGACGTCCCGGACCAGCACTACGGTCACGAGCAGTACCACGTGGTCCACCACTACGGAGTCGAGCACCACGTCGTGGACGAGCACTACGGAAACAAGCAGTACCACGATGTCGACCACGACGGAGTCCAGCACCAACTCGCAGACAAGCCGTACGGAATCCAGCAGTTCCACCGCTTCCACTACAACGAGATCTGTGAGCACGTCGCGAACAAGCAGTACGGAAACGAGCAGTAACACATGGTCGACCACGACAGAATCCAGCTCCACGTCCCAGACCAGCACTACGGGAACGAGCACTACCACGGGTTCCACCATTACGGAGTCGAGCACCACGTCCTGGACAAGCACTACGGCAACGAGCAGTACCACGGGGTCCACTTCCACGGAGTCGAGCAGTACCTCGGGGTCGTCCACCACGGATTCGAGCACCGCGTCGCGGACCAGCACTACGGAAACTAGCAGCACCACGGTATCTACCATCAGTGAATCGAGCACCACGTCCCAGACCAGCAGTACAGAATCGAGCAGTTTCACAAGGTCGACCACAACGGTGTCGAGCACGACGTCCCGGACCAGCACTACGGTCACGAGCAGTACCACGTGGTCCACCACTACGGAGTCGAGCACCACGTCGTGGACGAGCACTACGGAAACAAGCAGTACCACGATGTCGACCACGACGGAGTCCAGCACCAACTCGCAGACAAGCCGTACGGAATCCAGCAGTTCCACCGCTTCCACTACAACGAGATCTGTGAGCACGTCGCGAACAAGCAGTACGGAAACGAGCAGTACCACATGGTCGACCACGACGGAATCCAGCACCACGTCTCGGACCAGCATTACGGGAACGAGCACTACCACGGCTTCCACCATAACGGAGTCGAGCACCACGTCCTGGACAAGCACTACGGCAACGAGCAGTACCACGGGGTCCACTTCCACGGAGTCGAGCAGTACCTCGGGGTCGTCCACCACGGATTCGAGCACCACGTCGCGGACCAGCATTACGGAAACTAGCAGCACCACGGTATCTACCATCAGTGAATCGAGCACCACGTCCCAGACCAGCAGTACAGAATCGAGCAGTATCACAGGGTCGACCACAACGGTGTCGAGCACGACGTCCCGGACCAGCACTACGGTCACGAGCAGTACCACATGGTCCACCACTACGGAGTCGAGTACCATGTCACGGACGAGCACTACGGAAACGAGCAGTTACACGGGGTCCACCACAACCGAAACGAGCAGCACCACGGCATCCACCACTACGGCGTCCAGCTCCACGTCGTGGAGCAGCACAACGGCATCGAGCAGTACTACGGTATCCACCACCAGTCAATCGAGCACGACGTCCCGAACCAGTGTCACGGAAACGAGCAGTACCACGGGGTCTACCACAACGAAGTCGAGCACCACGTCGCGGACCAGCAGTACGGAAACGAGCAGCACGACGATGTCCAAGACTACGGAGTCTACCACCACATCCCAGACCAGCACCACGGAATCGAGCACCTTCACCGTGTCCAGCACAACGGAATCTAGCACCACGTCGCGAACCAGCACTTCGGGAACGAGCAGCACCACGGGTTCCACCATTACGGAGTCGAGCACCACGTCGCGAACCAGCGTTACAGACTCGAGCATTACCACGAGTTCTTTCACCACGGAGTCTAGCACCACGTCGCGGACCAGCAGTACAGAAACAAGTAGTGCTACGGCGTCTACCACTACGGAGTCGAGCACGACGTCCCAGACCAGCATTACGGAGTCGTCCAGCTCAACCGAGACGGCTTCCAGTTTGACCCACTCCAGTACGGTGACAATATCCAGCTGGACAGAGACGCTCAGCTCCACTGTAACGTTTCGCCCCCTCGGAGGCTGTCTTGGGGGCCTCTCGCGGCCGCATTGGAGCCCTCTTGGGGTCCTCTTGGGCCGACTTCGCGGCCTCTGCGACCGTCTTGGGGGCCTCTTTGGGCCGTTTTGGGGCCCTCCTGGGCCGTCTTGGTGCCCTCTTGGGTGTTTTTTGGGGGCGTTCTGGGGCGATTCTGGAAGCTGCTTGGGACGTCATTGATTTTTGAGAGTCGAAAAAGGCGAGATCGTTAAAAGATATGAAAAACCATAGGAAAATAAGGATTTCGGCTTCTGGAGGCGCAGTTGTAGGCGCTCTTGGGGCCCTCTTGGGCCGTCCTTGGAGCTTTTGAGGCCGTCTTGGAGCCGTCTTGGGGGCCTCATGGGTCCCCGTTGGGAATATCTTGGGCCGTCTTGGGCCGTCTTGGGGCCGTCTTGGGCCGTCTTGGGGCCATCTTGGACCATCTTGAGGCCCTCGAGGAGCCCCCAGAGGCCCAAGAGGCCGAATGTGTTGATTTTCGCTGGTTTTTGTAAGTTTTTAGGGCCCCAGAACGGGGGCGTCACTTTGGTCCGGCGGTGTGGCGCAGCTCCCAGGGGGGTTAGGGGGGAGACATCATAATGTAACACAATACAACTTGTGGCAAGTATGCAATCATTGGATAAATTGGATACGTTGCAGTAAGGCGTTCGCCGAAAAACGCTGCCGCTCAGCACGTCACCTCTGGACGTGGATTTCTAAGGCTTACGCCACACCGCCGACCCCTTTGGGGACTGGCAGTTGTTGTGTCTTGCTCCTGAGGGCCTCTCGGGCGCCTTTTGGGGGCTTGATTATCGAATGGCCTTCGGCACATCCCGCCACCGTGCCTGGGCTGCGGGTCTGAGGCCACGCGGATGGCAGACGGGGTCTCGTGGGAGGCGTCTCGGGGGCTTTTGGGAAGCAGATTTCGAACCGCTTGAGGGCCTCCTGGAGGCCTGTTGGAAGCTTTTTCCGGGCCTCTCAGGGCTCCATGGGAGCCTGTTGGGGGCTTCTTGGGTCAGCCGGGGTCGGTTCAGGGTCGAAGGCTCGAAGTGTTCGTTTGGGTTTCCGCCCCAGGCCCCCTGTGTTCGTTTAGGTTTCCGCCCCAGGCCCCCTCTTGGGGCTGTCCAGGAGCCCCCCTAACCGTCTTGGGGTCTCCTTGAGCGGCCTTGGGGCGCTCGTGGGAAGGAGCTGATCTCGGACCCAGCCGAACTTGGACCGGGCTGAACTTGGACCTGGCTGAACTCGGACCCGGCTGATCTCGGACCCGCTGAACTCGGACCTGGCTGAATTCAGACCCGGCTGATCTCGGATCCAGCTGCATTCGGACCCGGTTGCGGTTAAACTCGGACCCGGCTGGTCTCGGAGCCCTTGATCTCGGACCGGGCTGAGTTCCCTTGTGTCCGAGTTCAGCTGGGTCCGAGTTCAGCTGGGTCCCAGATCAGCTGGGTCCAAGTTCAGCTGGGTCCGAGTTCAGCTGTGTCCGAGATCAGCCAGGTCCGAGCTCAGCTGGTGTCCTTGGGTCGTCTGTGAGCCCTCTCAGGGGCCTCTTGGGTCGTCTTGGGGCGATCCAGGAGGCTTCTTGGGCTGTCTTGGACGTTGTGAACGTACACGAGGCGAATGTGGTGAACTCGGGGCCTCTCGGTACCCTCTTGGCCTGTTTTCAAGCTCTCGGCCCCCACGCGATGCGTTCGGGCGGTTCCCGGGGGACCCTCCCCCCTCTAAATCGACCAGACCAGGCTCCCGGGGGAGGGGTTTGGGGAGGGGCGGATTTCGAGCTGCAGCGGTTCCCGCCCCCTGCGACGTCGGATATCGGGGTCCTGCCTGTCTTCCTCCTCCTGCTCCTCCTGCTCCTCCTGCTCCTCCTCCTCCTCCTCCTCCTCCTCCTCCTCCTCCTCCGCCGCCCCCCCCTCCTCCTCCGATTCCCCATCCTTCTCCACAATTTCCCAATCTGAACACTGCTCTCCCTCTCTTCCGAAGATGGCCGCGGAGTCGCCCGCACGCCTCCGCGTACTTGTAAATATATGTATGTCTGTATGGTGTATGCATATATGTATGTACGTGCATACGTATATGTACATGTGCATGTATATGTATATGTAAGTGTTTGGGTGTTTATATTTATATATATATATATATATATATGCATGTCGGCATGTACATATGGATGACTATGTACATGCACATGTATATGCATATATATATATATATATATATATATATATAGACGTGGGTGCACGTATAGGTATGTGTATGTGCATGCGTATATGGACATGCACATGCATAGTATAGGCACATGTAGGTGTAGGTGTACATGTATATGTTTGCAGATGTGTATGTACAAGGTACATGTATCTGAATGCGTATAGGTACATGCAGATGTCCATGTATATGTTTATGCATGTGTATATGTATATGCATGTGCATACATACACAGGACGAAATATGTTCCTCTTGAGGTGCACATGGCGATGGTGAGTTGGAAGTTAATGACCAACACCCCTTCCCCCGTAGAATCTTGACACGGGCGGGTTCCAGGGTCCGCGGATCCGATTGCTTCCGGCTTCCCGCTTTATTTTAGCCATGCAAATTTACACACTGGTAAAAAAATGGGTTCGCCGTCAAACACAAGACCGACCACAGATCCAGCAAATCCGAAGTCGGATCCGCGCGAACGGAAATCTGATCCACCGAAGCAGACGCCAAAACCACAATTGGATCCGCGCGAACTTCACGGGATCCGACGGCGGTTATCTCATGCGCGTATGTTCAAGATTTGAACTCGTCGTTGCGTGACAAGAGGAAACAACTATCGTCCTAGGGATGTATTCATATGTATATGTGTATGTATATGTAACTGTATAGGTGTATGTGTATGTATATGTATGTGTATATGTATAGGTGCATGAACATGTACATGTACATGTATATGTATATATGTATGCTTAGTTATACGGGTATTTGTAGAAGTCGGTTTGTAGTATTTGGTAAGTCTATAAAAAATACGTCGAACGCTCTCGGTGTCTCAAAATAGTGTTGCCGCTGCAGCGATGGACTCATTATTGGATCTGCGCTTTGTTCCCGTCGTTCATACTGGCGCTCTCGCCGCAGCGCGCAGCGCGGGCCACTTTTCTGGATCCGAGTCCTTCCTCATCATTGTCGCCCCTTCCTTTCCCATCCTCCGCCGTCCCCTGGTTCTCCTGCTCCTCCAGCTCCTTCCACTCCAGTTTCTGCTTCTGCTGTTCGTCCTCCCCCTCCTCCTTCCTCCTCCTCCGCCTCCTTTTCGTCCCGCCCATCCCAGTGCTTATCCGTCACCTTCTTCTCCTTCTCCCCCTCCTCCTATGCACGCAGCTCCTTTTTTCCGATTGCGCATAACACGACTTTTTATCCCCATATCCTAAGATGGGGTTCTTGTTATTACTTGGACGCCTCCTACTCCTCCTTCTCCTTCTCCTTCTCCTCCCCTTTCCTCCTCTTACCCAGACTTACTCATACACAGACTGACTCACACTCAGACTTACTCATACCCAGACTTACCCACACACATAATCATTCTTACTCAGACCTGCTCATACTCAGACCTACTCCTACTCAGACTTCCTCATGGTGCGACTCACGCACGCCCCGTTCGCGGCCGTTTTGTGAGGATGCCTCAAGCGGTTTGCTTGTTTTCTGTCCCAACATCCTTGGCTACCAGAGCAGATTGTGAGGATGTCTGAGGCGGGGCGCTGGTTTCAGCTCTCCCTGAGGGGAGCCGCCAGGGGTTATCTTACGGTCCCGCTCGCGGCCGTTTTGTACGGATTTCTCAGAGGCGGTTTGCTTATTTTCTGTCCCAACATCCTTCGCTTTCGGAGCAGATTTGGAGGATGTCTCGAGCGAGGCGCTCATTTTCACCCCCCGAAGGGGAGCTGCCGGGGGTTATCTCACGGTCCCGTTTGCGGCCGTTTTGTGGGGATGTCTCAAGCGGTTTGCTTGTTTTCTGTCCCAACATCGCTTTCGGAGCAGATTTGGAGGATGCGTCGAGCGAGGCGCTCAGTTTCACCCCCCGAAGGGGAGCTGCCAGGGGTTATCTCACGGTCCCGTTCGCGGCCGTTTTGTGGGGATGTCTCAAGCGGTTTGCTTGTTTTCTGTCCCAACATCCTTTGTTTTCGGAGCAGATTTGGAGGATGCGTCGAGCGAGGCGCTCAGTTTCACCCCCCGAAGGGGAGCTGCCAGGGGTTATCTCACGGTCCCGTTCGCGGCCGTTTTGTGGGAATGTCTCTAGCGGTTTGCTGTTTTTTCGTCTCAGCATTCTTTGCTTTCGGAGCAGATTTGGAGGATGCGTCGAGCGAGGCGCTCAGTTTCACCCCCCTAAGCCAGGGGTTATCTCACGGTCCCGTTCGCGGCCGTTTTGTGGGGATGTCTAGGATGCGTCGAGCGAGGCGCTCAGTTTCACCCCCCGAAAAGGAGCCGCCAGGGGTTATCTCACGATACCGTTCGCGTGGGGATGTCTCAAGCGGTTTGCCTGTTTTCTGTCACGGTATCCTTCGCTTTCGGAGCAGATTTGGAGGATGTCTCGAGCGAGGCGCTCATTTTCACCCCCAGGTGGGCCAGATTTTGAGGATGTCTCGATCGGTGGCCAGACTCGTGGGCACAGATTTTCTTCAGGACGCCACAGGAGGCTCCAACAGGCTCCAGGAGGCACCAGGAGACCACATGAGGTTCCAGGAGGCATCAGGAGGCCACAGAAAGATTCAAGAGGCCACAGGATGTCTCAAGAGGCTTTAGGAGGCCCCAGGAAGCTCCGGGATGCTTCAGGAAGCCACAGGAGGCCCCAGGAGGCCAGAGGAAGCGCCAGGAGGTCTCGGAAGGCAACAGGAGGCCCCCAGAGGCCCCAGGAACAGGAGGCCTCAGAAGGCAACAGGAGTGTCTCCAATCCCATGTGTTTGATGTATGCTCCTATAGATTGGGCCTCACCTGGAGCACGAATCCTTGATGTAATACGTATGTTTCTATAGATTGTCCTTTTCCTGTGTACTTATGTTCCTATAGGGCCTCTCCTGGGGCACGAGTCCTTTGTGTTTTACGTGTGTTCCTGAGATTGCCCCCTTCTCCTGTGGCTCCAATCCGCAATGTTTTATGTAGGTCTGTTGCTATAGATTGGGCCTCTCCTGGGGTACGAATCCTCCCTAGGAGGTCCCAGGAGGCCCCAGGAGGCCCCAAGAGGCTCTTGGAGGCCCCAGGAAGCCCCAGTAGGTTTCAGGAGGCCCCAGGGAGCGCCAGGAGAACCCAGGCTCATGCGCAGAGACGCGCACGTACTACTGAGGCTCATTCACACTCCAGTTCATTCTCAGTTAGATTCATGACCAGACCGTCACAACTGAAGCCCGTTTATATCCGAGAGCTCTTGCGCCTAGACATTCACGGCGGACAGGTCCATGCGAATAGATGAAGATATGGGGAGCTCCACGCAGTGAATAATTTGTTGTGGGGGATTTCCAGGTCCGCTATGACACGCGTCCGCGGATAGAGAAAAATCGGCCAGGTGGGACGGGACGGGTGGGAGGGGTAGGATGACAGGTATGGCGCGAACGCAGCTAGCTTGCCTTCCCCCCTCTTCTCCTTCTCCTCCCCAAAGTTACACAATATGAATACTACTCTCCCCTCTCCCCTGGTGGCGTCCGGGTATTGGTTTATTCACACACAGGATTCCTGGGAGTTGGGTTTTCGCTTGGGCTTGTTTTCAAAATGCTGCTCTCGCTGAAGCGCTGGCTTCATTTTCGGGCTACTGCTCGTTCCGAAATGTGCTCCCGCTGCAGCGCTGGCATCATTTCCGCGTTTCCGCTCCTTCCGAACCGTGCTCCCGCTGCAGCGTTGGCGTCATCATTTCCAGCGCCATGCCACGGCATGGTTTATGGTCCTTCCAAATCGGCCCCAAAATCTAGAAGATGCCCCCCCGAAGAAACCATCGGAAGTGATTCCACATTCGGTGCCGATTCGTTATTTTTTTGGGCCGCGGACGCCCACTCCACCCCACCCCCCACTTTGGGGCGCCGCCACGCCGTGCTGTGTCAGGCTACGCGTCCTCATTTCCTCGCTTCCGCGCTGAGTTGTTCTTCATAATTCTGCTCTCGCTGAAGCGCTGGCCTCATTTTCGGGCTACCGCTCGTTCCGAATTCTGCTCCCGCTGCAGCGCTGGCCTCATTTCCACACTTCCGCTCGTTCCGAACCGTGCTCCCGCTGCAGCGCTGGCGTCATTATTTGAAAGAGCGCCAGTGGATCACCTGGAAGACACAAAAGGGGGGGTGTGCTCCAGGGACCCCCCCCCCCCCCCTCCCCCCCTTAAGGGGGGGGGGGGGGTCCGAAGAACCCCCCCCCTCCCCCCTTTAAGGGGGGGGGGGGGGGGGGG
>CAUYUJ010013658.1:100000-125000 GCA_963575745.1 Prorocentrum cordatum | reverse complement strand
AAGCCCAAGAGGCGAATGTGCTAAAACCATACGTTTCCTTAAAGGAATGGGACGATTTTTGCTTCTGGGGGCCCTCTTGGGACGCCTCTTGGGGGCCTCCTGGGGCGTCTCAGGGGCCTCTTGGGCTGTCTGGGGGCCATCTTGGGCGTTTTGGAACGATCCATCGGCGACTCGGGGCCCTCTTGGACCATCTTGTGGGCCTCTTGGGGACCTCATGGCCCGTCGTGAGGCCCGTGACGCGTTCAGCCGGGTCCGGCCGGACCCCCCCCTCCAAACCGACCGGGCCGGGCCCCGGGGGGAGGGGTTTGGGGAGGGGGAAGCATCTCACACGCCGATGACCCCAAGGGGTCGGCGGATCACACATTCGGTGTCGAGTCGTTGATTTTTGGGCCGCAGAAGCCCCCCCCACCTTGGGGCGTCGCCACGCCATGCTATGTCATGCCACGCGCTGATTTTCGGCACCATGCTATGCCATGTAATGCTGTGCTATGCTGCGGCATCCGATTGTGCGCATAGAGAGGCTATCTACGTCATGGTAAGGGACGGGGGGGAGGGGCAGGACGTCAGATGTGACGCGAGCGGTTCTTAGCTTGTCTCCTCCCCCTCCCCCCTCCTCCGTCGCCCTGTCCTCCCCCCGCTCTCCCCCTCCCTCCTCTCCTCAGACATCCGACGATCTGAGTTTTTCAATGCATGGCCCCAGAGTGCTCGGGTTGTCTCGCATTGCATGCTGTCCAGACGCGCCAGATTCCCGAGGCCACGGCCTCGCCCACCCGGTCTTGAGCAGGCCTGGACGCTGTCCGCAACGGTGGTCGCATCGCATCGCAGAGTGCTCGGGTCCATTTCTGATGGCCCCGGGGCCCCACAACGGTCCCCCGGAGGCCGGAATCAGGGAAGCACTGCCAGTTGAAAGAAACAGATCGTCGGAAATCTGGGTCCCCGTATCCCGAAACTGCTCCCGCAGCCGCTTCACGTCCTCCTTCGCCGGCGCCTACGGCACGCTAGCACTGTCGTCCAGCGGCCTCGTCAGCGCTTCTGGCGAGGCGCCTTCGCTTCCGCCGCCCTTTGCTCCCGACAGGAGGATGAGGAGGATGGGTTCGACCCTACTGTCAAGACGCTGAAATAAGGAACAGTTTGGGTTCGGAAGGGGGTCGATGTTTCTTAGGTTCCTCCCGTGCTGTTCCTCTTGCCCTCCTGGGGCACGGAGGCGCTTGCAGGGCCAAGATGGGGCTCCGGTCCTTATTTAGCGTTCCTTCTTTCAGCGGCCCGACTGTACCCTCCCTGCCCCAGTGCCCTCGAGAAGAGCGAGGTCGATGCAGCGCAGGCGTGGACGGCGAGCCGAGCTCTCTGATGGCGCGGCTTGGCGGGGTGGCGCACGGCTCACCGCCTTCGCCACCCGCCGAGCCAGGGGCCTCCGGAGACCTCTCGGGAAGGGGCAGGCGAGCAGCCAGGGGGGAGCGTGCCTGCAAGTGAAGCGTGAGGAGAGAGGAAGCAGGGCTGGAGGGAGGTACAGGGAGGGAGCGGGGGAGGACGGCGGGGAGCGGGGGAGGGAGCGGGGGAGGATTGTGATGAGGAGGAGAGCGAGCAGGACCCTGAGGTCCGACGCTGCGACAAGCGTCGCAACATCGCGGAAGAGCACCGCCAGAGCTCCAGATCCAACCTTCCTGCGGCGTGCCTCGAGCTGGACCCAGGGCCCGCAGCTGGGCCTACAACGCCCCGTGGCAACAGATTGCAGCGCCCGGTGCTCCGGAGGGGGAGGAGGAGTCTTCCAGCGCCCCCCGTCCCCGAAGCGTCAAGTCGGGCCTGTCCCTCTATAGGCGGATTGTTCAAAAACAGTCAAACAAAATTAGCCTGACGAAGGACCCAACCATATGCAGGTGTGAGTACCGCAATTGTGATTCACGCTTTCGGTGGTGATTCCTATGAGGCAACGAACCGTGCTAGGGGTGTGCCGAAATGAATGGCGTGGTACACAACGCGAACGAAAACGATTGATCAGAGTACGTAGGGAGACTGAGCGCGGGTGAATCTGAGCGCGAGTGCGCCTGGCCTTAGTGGGCCCTAGAAACGACAGGGCCGTCTTTTTACCGGTTCCGTTTTACCGTTTTTTTGCCGGTTCCGACGCCGTTGTTTTACCCGTTCCGTCGCCGTTTTTTGACCGGTTCGGGCTCCGGTTCCAATCCTGGAGCCTTTTTTGCCGTTTGGGGTCGCCGTTTTTTTTGCTGTTTCCATTTTCAAGGGATAGTTGTTTGGAAACGGTGGAAAAAACGGCCCTGCCGTTTCCGGGGCCCACAAAGCGTCTGGCTGTGAATGAATCTGCGTGCGAGCGTGTCTACGTGCATGAATGCGAGTATGACAAAGCATGGTGTAATTGTATATGAATGTCAATAGTTTGAGAATGACTGCCACTGAGTGCTCGTGACGCTGGGCGTGGCCGCCGCAAGGAGCTTCTCCGGGACTCTCCGACGGCATCGCCCGCGCGCCGCGACGCCAATGTCGGCGCGCCCCCCCGCGAGGATCGCGCCCGCTTCCTCCGCTTCTTTTACTCCCTCTTTGCCCGCGCACTCAAAAAGTCCAAGGCTCGGGCGCAGCGCAGCGCGGAGTCCCCGCGACGCGCGCAGGTCGCCCCGGAGGGGTCCCAGCGACGCGCGCGGGTCGTCCGCTGCGCGGAGCAAAGAGAGCTTGCTGGCTGGCTGATAGCGGGCAAGGCTCGCTGGGCAGAGCGACGACGGGCGAGCGAGGCGCTGGGCAGAACGCAGCACGGAGTTCCCGCGACGCGCGCTGGTCGCCCCGGAGGGCTCCCAGCGACGCGCGCGGGTCGTCCGCGGCGCGAGGCCGAGCAATTAGTCAGACCCTCGAGAGACGGCGAGGCTCGGGCGGGCCGCTCCTTGGATCAAGCCTCGCGGATAAACTCGGTGAAGCCCAGCTCCCTGGCGAGGGCCGTCGCCTCCCTCCTGCGCCGCTTCGCGCGCGCAGCAAACTGCTCCAGCTGCTTCCGCAAGCCCTCCGGCGGCCCTGCCAGGAAGAACTCGATGCGCGGCGCCCGCGTGAGCAGGAGGTCCTCGTGGCGCGTGGCGCGCGAGAGCAGCGCGTAGAGCTCCAGCCGCCAGTCTTCGTCCTCCTTCTTGCCGTTCCCCACTTCGTGGCGGCCGCAGTCCAGGATCACGCCTGGGCGATGTCGGCCGAGGGGGCAGCGCGCTGGACAGGCGACGTCCCAGGGCGAGAGTCCACGGGACCGAGAGAAGGTCCGGCTGCGGACTGCTCGCGCCCAGCAGGTCTGGCCGAAAACTGCCCCAGAGCGCTGTTCACTCGTCCCGTGGCCTTCGCGCACGGTGCGCCCCTGGCGCGCCGCCGTGGTGATGACCTTGCCGTGCGAGAACGGGGAGCCCGTTCGGGTGACTTTGGAGGTGCGGAAGGTGAACGGCTCCGACGTGCGAGGCTCGATGAACACCAGCGGGCCCGTGAGGTCACCCGTGAGGCTCTCGTCGTGGCGCTTGAGGTCGTCCTCACAACGCGGCCTCTGGAGGCGCTTCTGGGCGTTGGGGCCCTCAACAAAACTACCCCGGATTGGGTCGAGAAGCCCGGGGGCTTCGCGACGCGTCCACCAATCGGAAGCTGGGGCCCTAAACGGACTGGCCACCAGGATGGGGTCGAGAGGTCTGGGGGCTTCGCGACGCGAAGCAAATCGCAAGTCTGAGGTCTCACCCTCCTGGCCAAGATGTTTCCCCGTGCTCCTCTGCTCCGCTCTGGTATCCGTCATCCGCTACCCGTCATCCTCCACCTTCCCGTCCTCCTCCTCCTCCTCCTCCTCCTCCTCCTCCTCCTCCTCCTCCTCCTCTTCCTCATCGTCGTCGTTCGCAGCGTCAGGGTCGTCATCATCCTCAGCAGCAGCATCACCATCATCATGAGCATCGTCGTCATCAGCCCCATTGTATGGACGATGGTTATGATCATCGTCGTCGTCATCATCATCACCATCGGCATCAGCATCACCATCATCATCGTTATACTACTACTACTGCTGCCGTGTGGTGCCGCGCCGTGCCGTACTGTGGGGTGTTCTGCCGTGTGGTGCCGCGCGTGGTCGTGCGCGCCGTGCCGTGTCGTGTGGCGCCGCGCTGTGCCACGCCGTGTGGTGCCTCGCCATGCCGTGCCGTGTCGTGCCATTGTGTGTCTTGCCATGTGGTTTGTGTTGTCGCTGTGGTGGGCCGATGGCGATGGTATCTTTGACTGAGCCATTCCCAGAGGCCCAGACATCGACATCCTCAGTGCGACGCTCAGGGACGAGTACGTGGAGACGAAGCAGGACCTGCTGAGCCTCATCGGCGCCAGATGGGTGCCCGAGGTCGCTGGACTCAGGATTCTGGGTCAGAGGCGCGTGCTCGAGGTCTGCAGCAGGATCAAGGAGAGGCTGGCCGCCGCGCCCCAGGCGCCCACTCCGAGGAAGAGCTCAGGCGCTCCCACGCCGACGAAGAGCTATGCCACTCCGAGGACGAGCTCGGGCGCTGAGCCTGCCTCCTCGTCGGCTGCGGCGTCGCCGCGGCCTGGCAAGCTCCTGGGCGACTACTGGCGCGTCAGGGCCGTGGACAAGGCGAGCCGCGAGAAGAGCAAGCTGCTCCGTAATGCTGCGCAGGTGCGCGAGTGCGAAACCTCCCGCCCCCCAACATCTTCAACCCTCCCCTGCGCCACAGGGGCGCAGGGGAGGGCGAAGGGAAGGGGGGGGGGCGGGGGAGAAGGGGAGGGAAGGGGGGGGGGCGGGGGAGAAGGGGAGGATAGGAGAAGGAGGGTGTGAGGGGGGGGGGGGGTGGGAGGGGGGGGGTAGGGGTGGAGGGGGCCACCAACCCCTCCTCCTCCTCCTCCCCCTCACTCTACCCTCCCTCCCTCCCCTCCCTCCCTCCTCCCACTCCTCCTCCTCCTCCTCCCCCTCCTCCTCCATCCTCCTCCTCCCCCCCCCCCCTTCCCCCTCCGCCTCCTCCTCCATCCTCCCTCCTCCTCCTCCTACTCCTACTCCCCCCATCCTCCTCCCCCTCCTCCTCCTCCTCCTCCTCCTCCCCCTCCTCCTCCTCCTCCTTATCGGGGGAGGAGGTGGAGGTGAAAGCATTGAACGCCCCAGGTTGACCCCAAGAGCATGCCGCAGGAGAACAAGGGTCGCATCGAGGAGAAGCTGACGAAGAGGAAGGCCGCCGACGCTCCAGAGAAGCACGCGGCCGCGAAGGCCGACAAGGGCAGGGACAATGACAAGGATAAGGACAAGAGCAAGGACAAGGACAAGGAGAAGGACAAGGGCAAGAGCGCAGCCAAAGAGAAGCGGCAGGACAAGGCCAAGAGGACGGACAAGGACAAGGGCAAGGGCCCACAGAAGGAGAAGAAGAGCGCAGCCAAAGACGAGGGGGCCAGCGCAGCCGCAGCGTCAGCCGCTCCAGCTCCAGCGAAGCAAGGTAAGGATGAGGCGCCCAGCAAGCACGACAAGAAGGACAATACGGACAAGAAGGAGAAGCGAGGAGAGGACGCGCGGGACAAGAAGGAGAAGAGAGGAAAGGAGCGCGAGGATGCAAAGGTCAAGGATAAGAAGGAGAAGAAGGCAACATCTAAGAAGGAGAAGGCCGCAGAGGACGACCAGCCAGGTCAGGCAGCGACGGCAGCCCCGCACACCCTAGAGAGGAAGCAGACCGCTGCCAGCCACCAGGCAGACAAGGACAAGAAAGGAGAGAAGAAGCACAAGAAAGAGAAGAAAGACAAGAAGGAGAAAAACACAAGGAGGATGACGGCAACGCTTCTGAGGAGGATTGCTTGTCGGCGATGCTCGAGGAGCTCTTCGACGAGACATCGCCAAATGAGGCGCCGCGCCCGCAGGAGGACAAGGAGGACAAGGGCCCAGATGATGAGTCCGACGACAATGAGGAGGAGGAGGAAGAATCCCAGGACGATTCCGAGGAGGAGGACGAGGACGACGCCGAGGCGGAGAAGGATGACGGTGAAGATGAGGATGAGGCGCCGAAGAGCCCAGAGCATTCGCAGGATGGCGTGGGCCATGAGGCTTCCTCGCCCGCGGGTGCGCCGAACGGCGTGGCGCAGATCGGCGAGCCGCAGTTCCCCATCGCCGACGCCTCCGCGATCGGCTCCGCGGCGGCTGCGGGCGCCAAGGTGGACGGCTAAGGACGCCTGTGCTCTCTCGTGTAGCATGGCACAGCCAGACCGAGGTATAAGATCGAGGTCGGTTCGGGGAGGGTGCCCTCGTGTTCTTCGTGTGTGTTGGATGTTCTTGTGCACCCTGGTCAGGATGCCCTTAGATGCTCTGTCTGTTTTGGCCAGCGGAGGGTCTCATGTTCTTGAGGGGTGTTCTTCAGGCCTAGGTCTGTCTGTATTCGTGAGGTTCCTGTGTTTACAGGTGTGCATCTTAATGTGTACGCACGCTCAGATGCGATTGTCGCGTGCCTGCCAGTGGCGCAACAGTGCCTGCTCATGCGCATCTCAAAGTATAGGTGCTGATTTGTTTTCCGTTTCCGTGGCATTGGAATGTTTATTGTTGCGCTTGCCAACGTTTATGGGTTGCGATCGTATGAGATTGTCACGAGCCTGTCTTGCACATCCGACGTGGTGTCATCGCTTTGCCCTGAAAGCTTTCTGGTCTGAGGGTCGAGGGGCATAGTAAGAGATATGGCGTGCGAAGTGGGGTGGGTGGTGGGGGTGGGGTGGCGCCGGGTGGTGGTGTGGGTTGTTGGTGTGTGGGTGGGGGGGGGGGGGGGGGAGTGGGGGGGAGGTGGGGGAGGGGGGGGGGGGGGGGGGGGCGCATACGCGAACCATGTGTGTTTGAATGGTTGCCCTATGCTGGGCGCGTGCACATAGCTAAGCCTGGGAAACGTCAGACTCACGCCTGCCAGTCGCATCACACCATGCTCGGGGCGCAAAGAGGCCGTTCGCATCAACACCCACATCCTCTGTTGCAATCCTTTGCCTTGACTGGCGACTTCTGGAGCGCCCTGGGCTTTAAGGTTGCATCCTTCTGGAAGACGCACAGAAGGAAGTCCTGGTCTGAAACATCTACTGCTGTAGCACGTCCTTGGCAGACACCCTGGAATACAAACCTGGCATGTGAGAGGGGGGGGGGTGGGTGGGGGGGGGGGGGGGGGGTGGGGGGGGAGGGACAGGAGCGGGGGGGGGGGGGGGTGGGAGAAAGGAGAGGAGCCAACAGCAGCTGCAGCATTAGCACCAGCATCAGCAGCATCAGCAGCAACAGCAGCAGGAGCAGGAGCAGGAGACATAACCCAACCCATACGTCCAGCGCCTAAAGACTAGAAGCCAGTTTAGGTAGTGATCGCCACTGGCCAGGGTAATGATCCCTACCGAAATGGGCAAGTGCCCTCAGAGTTCCCCCGCTGGGATGAGCCAGAGCTTAATTGTAGCAGCCACAACGTGTCCCCCGTCGATTGGTAATGCGCTAGACCATGCTAGTTGCTGCGTGCGCCTTGTCTGCTACCCGTAACGAATGAACCCGCCATGTCCACTGCCAGCGACGGTGTCGTAACCACAGGCATACAGACATGACATGTTTAAAGTTCCAATTACTTTTGTCCACACGCAGTGTGTGGTGGTGTACAGAAGTGGTAGATGCAATCGCAGCATATATACGAGTAGTGGTCGTAGTAGTCGCCGTCGTCGTGGTGGTAGTAGTAGTAGTAGTAGTATTACTAGTAGTAATAGTCGTACTATACATTGTTGTGCTTGCTACTACTGCTACTATTGCTGCTGCTACTACTCCTACTACTAGTCCTGCTACTACTGCTACTGCTGCTGCTACTGCTACTGCTAGTATTACTACTACTACTACTACTACTACTGCTGCTACTACTACTATCACGGTACTACTACTACCACTACTACTACCACTACTACTATTACTATTACTACTACTGCTACTACTACTAGTACTATTACCACAACGACTACTACTACTACTACTACTACTATTACTACTACTACTACTACTGCTACTACTACTACTACGACTAATACTCTTATTATTTCTTTTAGTACGACTACTACTGTTGATACTACTACTACTACTACTACTACTACTACTACTACTACTACTACTACTACTACTACTACTACTACTACTACTACTACTACTACTAACTACTACTAACTAACTGTGTACTACAACAGCTGTACAATTGACTCCAACCATTGCTGCTACTAATAACCACCACCAACCACGCACATATGCATATTCTACAACTACTACTAACTACAACTACTACTACTAAACTAGTACTACTAACCACGTACTATAGACTACAACACAGCTAGTGTCTACTACTATACTTTTACTATACTACGACTGCTACTACTACCAATATACCAACCACACCACCACCAACCACCACCACTACGACTACTACTACTATCTACTACACCACTACCTCTACTACTACGACTAACACTACTACTACTACTACTAAAATACACATACTACTACTTGTACTACTTCCTATACTAACTACTACTATTGCTATCTACTACTATTTCTACTACTACTACTACTACTACTACTACTACTACTACTGGTATTACTCTTACTATTACGGTTACCAGTACTGTTGCTGCTCTACTGCTGCTCTATTGCATCTCCTCTACGTGTCTTCCCCCGCACCCCGCATATCTCCTATTCCTATGCCACAACACTTCGCTGCTATTGCAGTGCCCATGCCCTCATATTTCGCATTCCGAAGCGCTATTCAAATACAGCTGGTCTGCTCCTACTCTGCTACTACTCTACGGATACACAATTGCTCTGGCACTACTCACATATTGCGCTACACTGCTCCATTGATGTGCTGCTGCACTACTTCTCCTTATTTTCCTAGTCAAGTACCCCTTCTGTATTCCTGTTCCGCTACTGCTCTACTGCGACTGCTCTGACCCGCCCTCTGCGACAAGTCTGGTGCTATTATACCGCTCGTGCTATTATTCGGTCACGGCCACAATGCTATTGTGCTGGTGCTGCGTTGCAGTTTCTACCCTACTATCACGCTACTAATCCCCGACAACCATGTGGCGTTGGGTCCTCGCATTGAAGAGACAGCGCCCCCGCCAATTCATCTCTCGCCCCCCCCCCCCCCCCTTTTTTTTTTTTTTTTTTTTTTTTTTTTTTTTTTTTTTTTTTTTTTTTTATTTTTTTTTTTTTTCCCCCGCAGCTGCTGCTGGTTATTCGGAATTCGGCGGGCTCCCCCCCCCCCCCCCCTCTCCCTCCCCCCGACCCCCCCCCCCCCCCCCCCCCCCCCCCCCACACCCTTCCACCGCGTGTTGTGGCCCCATGGGGGGCTGCGCCAACGGCCGCAGCGGCGCGGCTCGCGCGCGTCGCAACATCACCCTGGCACAGGGGCACCCCCCAAGCCACAGCGGCGCAGCTCGCGCGCAGCATCCGCTTCACTTTGGCGCGCCACGCACGCGTTTCGTGGGCCCATAGGGGGCTCCGCCCAAAGCCCCAGCAATGCAGTTCGCGCGCGGTGCCCGCTCCATTTTGGCGGGCCCCTCGCTCGCTTCGTGGGCCCATAGGTGCTCCCACCCAACGCCCCAGTGGCGCTGTTCGCGCGCGGTGCCCGCCTCACTCCGCCTCGCCCATCGCGCGCTTCGCAACCCCATATGGGTCTCCACCCAGAGCCTCAGTGGCACCGTGCGCATGCTGCGGCCGCCCAATGTCGGCCCAGTCCTCGCGCGCTTCGCGGCCCCATATGGCATTCCACCCAATGCAGCGATTGCGCAGGTCGCGCGCGGCACCCGCCTGACTTCGGCGCGCCGCTCGCGCGTTTCGAGGCCCACATGGAGGCTCCACCCAATGCCCTAGCGACACAATTTTCGCGCGATGCCCGCCCCACTTCGGCACGCCCCTCGCGCTTCGCGGGCCCACAAGGAGCTCCACCAAATGCCCCAATGGCAGCGATCGCGCGCGGACGCCGCTTCAAGTCGGCACGCCCAACGCGCGTTTCGTGGCCCCATGGGGTGCTTCGCCCAAAGCCCCAATGGCACAGTTCGCACGCTGTGTCCCCCCCCCCCCCCCACACACACACACCCGCACAACACACACACAAACACACCACACAACACACACACACCACAACACACACATGCGAGCAACACAGCACACCACCACTACCACCACCACCACACACACCCACACCAACCCACCCACCCACTTCCACCCACCCACCCACCCACCCACCCACCCAGACCACCCCCCCCACCCCCCACACACGACACCCACACACCCACACACACACACACACAAACACACACACACACACACACACACAACACACACACACACACACACACACACACACACACACACACACACACACACACACACACACACACACACGCACACACACACACTTGTTATTTCGGCGCGCACCTCGCGCGCTTGGTTGCCACAGAGGGAGCGCCGCGCAGTACCCCAGTTGCGCACTTCGCACGTTGTGCCAGCCTCGCTTCGGCGCACCCAAGGCGCCTCCTATAGTATTATGACTTTGCTTACTACGACCTTGTCATCATTCTGCGCCAAACACTGCCGTTGTTCCACTCCTTTTCCCATACCTAATGTACTACCCCACTCTTGCTATGATACTTCCTGGTCTGCCCCCCTACGCGGATCATATTCTGCTCCCCGAACCCCCATTAATAATGCCACGCATGCCCTGCTCTTACCCCAACTCATATAATGCCTCTCTACACTACTACCCCCGCTCCGCACATCATAACCCCCTAGGCCAACGTGGCCGCTAATCTTACTCCTGATTTCTGCTGGTATAGCATTCGACTCTGGGGTTATCAACGCCACGTCGGCGAAGGACCCAACTGTAGCTTTGGTTATACATATGTCTGCGTGTATATCTATTCTCATACGCACCTCTCCGAGGGAGTAGAGCTCAGAGGCGATTAATGCGCACGTCGTTCGCGATTGTTCTGGCAGTTTCGCCCGGGACATCCTCGAAATTCTGAGAATCGGTGGCACCCTTCGCGCAGATCGTGACGCCAGGGTCCAAAAACACATGGGAATTTCAACATTTTAACATAGCACCTTCAAAAACACATGGTAATTTCAATACTTTTGACACCGCTTCTCAGAGAATGGCGGTTTCGCTTGAGACATCCTCCCAAAATCGAGCCCCAGACCCCTCCTCGGAGCATCCTGGGGGCCTCCTGGGACCTCCTGGGGCCTCCTGGGGCTTTCTGGACCTTCTGGTGCCCCAGACCTCGCCTCGGAGCCTCCTGGCGTTCTCCTGGGCCTGCTGAGGCAGCCTGGGGCCTCCTGGGGCCTCCGGGGGTCTCCGAACTACATGCGCACACAGAGGCACAAATCACGCCCAACACATCGCACGCCAGACAAACATAACATATACACACACACACACACAACACCGACAACACACAAAAGCACGCACCACACAAAGCACACATCACACACACACACAACACTCACAATCCTGGGGCCTCCTGGAGCCTCTTCTGGTATCCAAGTCGAGCTGTCCTGAGGCTTCCTGGGGGGCCCTGGTACACACATCGCAAGGTGTGGCAACCCCACTTGCGCTCGAGTGCGACTTCGCTGTTGCATGTCACTCCTGCTTCAAACGCCCCTTCAGCTGGTGGTACGATCCTGGGCACACACGTGCCACTTGTGTATATATGTGTGTGTATGTGTATATATGAATGGTGTAGCAAGTCTTACCACACCCACCTCCCCGCGGCAACGGTGTTCCGCAGATAGCTGGCAGCGCGCGGAAGCGCGGTGCGGCGGTTGTCGCGGATTTGCTCCGAGAGGCAAGGGCCTGGGTGAGAGCCAGGGCGACGTGCGGCGCACGGATCACATTTGCTTCGACTGTTCCAGGGGCTCGGTGGCGCCCAGGGCGTGACAATGCCAATGGGTTTTGTCTAGGGGGTCAAATGGGTCTCAGGGGTTCAATGGCGCCATAGATCTCAGGTGCATAGCTCGAAGCGAACCCTCGGCGGTTCGCTTGAGACTTCCTCCTGGGCGTTTCGCTTGGGACATATGATATTCATCGGTGGTCTCAGCGGTTGGTCGCACCACCTCCGTTTGTTTGTGCACAAGCACGTTGGTGCGTAGCCCATGCGTTATCAAGCTATCGCGGTGCGCGGATGGCGTCGTGACAGATTTCTCCCTGTGCGTGTTTCTTCTCATCGGTGGTGCCAGCTTTCTGTGATTATCACATGCATTTGATGCGCAAGGTTTGCCATGCGAATCTTTGTTACCATATCGATGCCAATTGATGTGAATGGCCGTCCACCCTTTGTTGCCACAGCAGCCATATACCTGTCACATGCCTTTCGGCCCAACCACTCCGCTCACGCCTGGGGTCTAGGAGTCGGGGTCTCGGGTGTTCGCGTGGTCTTGTGGCCCCAGGGGCTCGGGGCTCTGGGGCGCCCAGGGCCTCCCAGGGCCTAGGGGTTCAGTCTTGGGGTTCGGGTGCCCCAGGGGCTCCAAGGGTTCCAGAGGCTCCGAGTGTTCCAGGGGCTCCAGGGGCTCAAGGGCGCTCAGGGCCTCCCAGGGCCTAGGGGTTCAGTCTTAGGGCTCGGGTGCTCCAGGGGTTCCAAGGGTTCCAGAGGCTCCAAGTGTTCCAGGGGCTCCATGGGCTCAGGGGCGCCCAGGGCCTCCCAAGGCCTAGGGGTTCAGTCTAAGGGTCGGGGGATGCAGGGGTCACACGGATTCCACAGGGTCCACGTGTTCCAGGGGCTGCAAGAGCTCGAAGGCGTCGGTGTGCCCAAGGCCTCCCACGGCCTACGGGGTTCAGCCTCGGGGTCAAGTTCTAGGGGTTCCAAGGGTTCCAGTGGCCCCAAGTATTCTGGGGGACAGCAGCGGCTCGGGCCTGAGGGTGCAGCCTTTGGGCTCGGGTACTCCAGGGCCCCCAGTTCGCTCGAGACTTCCTCTTGGGCGTTTCGCTTGGGACATAGTCATTGATGGTCTCAGCGGTTGGTCGCACCGCCTCCATTTTTTTGTGCACCAGCACGTTGGTGCGTAGCCCATGCGTTATCACGCTATCGCGGTGCGCGGATGGCGTCGTGGCAGATGGTCATTGTGCGTGTTTTTTCGTCATTGGTGGCGCCAGCTTGCTGTGATTATCGCATGCCTTTGGTGTACAATATTTGCCATGCGAATCTTCGTTACCAGATCGATACCAATTGGCTTGAATGACAGTCCACCCTTTGTTGCAAAAGCAGCCATATACCTGTCACGTGCCTTTCGGCTCAACCACTCCGCTCACGCCTGGGGTCTAGGAGTCGGGGTCTCGGGTGTTCGCGTGGTCTTGTGGCCCCAGGGGCTCGGGGCTCTGGGGCGCTCAGGGCCTCCCAGGGCCTAGGGGTTCAGTCTTGGGGTTCGGGTGCTCCAGGGGATCCAAGGGTCCCAGAGGCTCCGAGTGTTCCAGGGGCTCCAGGGGCTCAGGGGCGCTCATGGCTTCCCAGGGCCTAGGGGTTAAGTCTAAGGGTCGGGGGGTGCAGGGGCCCCAAAGATTTCACAGGCTCCACGTGTTCCAGGGGCTGCAGGGGCTCGAAGGTGTCGGTGTGCCCAAGGCCTCCCACGGCCTACGGGGTTCAGCCTCGGGGTCAGGCTGTGGGGGTTCCAAGGGTTCCAGTGGCCCCAAGTGTTCTGGGGGGCAGCAGTGGCTCGGGCCTGAGGGTTCAGCCTTTGGGCTTGGGTACTCCCAGGGCCCCCGTTCGTTTGGGACTTCCTCCTGGGCGTTTCGCTTGGGACATACTCGTCGTTGGTGGTCTCA
Source organism: Prorocentrum cordatum (assembly GCA_963575745.1). NCBI lineage: Eukaryota > Dinophyceae > Prorocentrales > Prorocentraceae > Prorocentrum > Prorocentrum cordatum. Next base: position 111,213 of record CAUYUJ010013658.1, on the reverse strand, counting down.
GCGGTTGGTTGCACCGCCTCCATCTTTTTGTGCGCAACACGTTGGTGCGCATCCCATGCGTTATCAAGCGACCGCGGTGCGCGGATGGCGTCGTGGCAGATTTCTCCCTGCGCCTGTTTTTTGTTCTCATCGGTGGCGCCAGCTTTCTGTGAGCATCACTGCTTTTGTTGCGCAATATTTGTCATGCAAACCTGCGTTACCAGATCGATACCGATTGATTTGAGTGACAATCCATCCTTTGTTGCCGAAGCAGCAATATACCTGTCACGTGTCTTTCGGCCCAACCACTCCGCTCACGCCTGGGGTCTAGGGGTCGTGGTCTCGGATGTTCGCGTGGCGTGGTCTTGTGGCCCCAGGGGCTCGGGGCTCTAGGGCGCCCAGGGCCTCCCAGGGCCTAGGGGTTCAGTCTTGGGGTTCGGGTGCTCCAGGGGCTCCAAGGGCCCCAGAGGGGTTCCAGAGGCTCCGGGTGTTCCAGTGGCTCCAGGGGCTCAGGTGCGTTCAGGGCCTCCCAGGGCCTAGGGGTTCAGTTTAAGGGTCAGGGGATGCAGGGGCCCCAGGGGTTCCACAGGCTCCGCGTGTTCTAGAGGCTGCAGGAGCTCGAAGGCGTCGGTGTGCCCAAGGCCTCCCACGGCCTACGGGGTTCAGCCTCGGGGTCAGGCTCTAGGGGTTCCAAGGGTTCCAGTGGCCCCAAGTGTTCTGGGGGACAGCAGTGGCTCGGGCCCATGGGTTCGGCCTTTGGGTTCGGGTACTCCAAGGGCACCAGTTCGCTTGAGACTTCCTCCTGGGCGTTTCGCTTGGGACATAGTCATTGATGGTCCCAGCGGTTGGTTGCACCGCCTCCATTTTTTGTGCACAAGCACGTTGGTGCGTATCTCATGCGTTATCAAGCTGTCGCGGTGCGCGGATGGCGTCGTGGCAGATGGCCCTTGTGCGTTTTATATATATATATATATATTTCTTTTTTTTTGGGGGGGGGGTGCTGTGATTGACGCATGCCTTTGATGCGCAATATTTGCCATGCGAATCTTCGTTACCAGATCGATACCAATTGACTTGAATGACAGTCCACCCTTTGTTGCAAACGCAGCCATGTACCTGTAACGTGCCTTTCGGCTCAACCACTCCGCTCACGCCTGGGGTATAGGGGTCGGGGTCTCGGGTGTTCGCGTGGTCTTGTGGTCCCAGGGGCTCGGGGCTCTGGGGGCGCTCAGGGCCTCCCAGGGCCTAGGGGTTCAGTTTCGGGGTTCGGATGCTCCAGGGGGTCCAAGGGTTCCAGAGGCTCCGAGTGTTCCAGGGGCTCCAGGGGCTCAGGGGCGCTCAGGGCCTCCCAGGGCCTAGGGGTTCAGTCTAAGGGTTTGGGGATGCAGGGGTCCCAAAGATTCCACAGGCTCCACGTGTTCCAGGGGCTGCAGGAGCTCGAAGGTGTCGGTGTGCCCAAGGCCTCCCACGGCCTACGGGGTTCAGCCTCGGGGTCAGGCTCTAGGGGTTCCAAGGGTTCCAGTGGCCCCAAGTGTTCTGGGGGACAGCAGTGGCTCGGGCCTGAGGGTTCAGCCTTTGGGCTCGGGCACCCCAAGGGCCCCAGTTCGCTTGAGACTTCCTCCTGGGCGTTCCGCTTGGGACATACTCGTTGGTGGTCCCAGCGGTTGGTTGCACCGCCTCCATTTTTTTGTGCGCAAGCACGTTGGTGCGTAGCCCATGCGCTATCAAGCGACCGCGGTGCGCGGATGGCGTCGTGGCAGACCTCTCCCCGCGCGTTTTTTTTTTTGTTTATATATATATATATATATATTCTTCATCGGTGGCGCCAGCTTTCTGTGAGTATCACTGCTTTTGGTGAGCAATATTTGTCATGCAAATCTGCGTTACCAGATCGATGCCAATTTGTTTGAGTGACAACCCACCCTTTGTTGCCAAAGCAGCAATATACCTGTCACGTGCCTTTCGGTCCAACCACTCCGCTCGCGCCTGGGGTCTAGGGGTCGGGGTTTGGGATGTTCGCGCGGTCTGGTGGCCCCAGGGGCTCGGGGCTCTGGGGCGCCCAGGGCCTCCCAGGGCCTAGGGGTTCAGTCTTGGGGTTCGGGTGCTCCAGGGGCTCCAAGGGTTCCAGAGGCTCCGAGTAATCCAGGGGCTCCAGGGGCTCAACGGCGCTCAGGGCCTTCCAGGGCCTAGGGGCTCAGTCTTGGGGTTTGGGTGCTCCAGGGGCCCCCGGGGTTCCAGAGGCTCCGAGTGTTCCAGGTGCTCCAAGGGCTCGGGTGCGCTCAGGGCCTCCCAGGGCCTATGGGTTCAGTCTAAGGGTCGGGGGATGCAGGGGCTCCAGGGATTCCACAGGCTCCGCGTGTTTTGGTGGCTGCAGGAGCTCGAAGGTGTCGGTGTGCCCAAGGCCTCCCACGGCCTACTGGGTTCAGCCTCGGGGTCAGGCTCTAGGGGTTCCAAGGGTCCCCGTGGCCCCAAGTGTTCTGGGGGACAGCAGTGGCTCGGGCCTATGGGTTCAGCCTTTGGGTTCGGGTACTCCAAGGGCACCAGTTCGCTTGAGACTTCCTCCTGGGCGTTTCGCTTGGGACATATGCGCTGGTGGTCTCAGCGGTTGGTTACACCGCCTCCATTTTTTGTGCACAAGCACGCTGGTGCGTAGCCCATGCGTTATCAAGCGACCGCGGTGCGCGGATGGCGTCGTGGCAGACTTCTCCCTGTGCGTGTTTTTTTTTCTCGTCGACGGCACCAGCTTTCTGTGAGTATTACGTGCATTTGATGCATCTTCGTTGCCATATCGATACCAATTGATTCGACTGACAGTCCATCCTTTGTTGCCAAAGCAGCAATATACCTGTCACGTGCCTTTCGGTCCAACCACTCCGCTCGCGCCTGGGGTCTAGGGGTCGGGGTTTGGGATGTTCGCGTGGTTGCGTGGCCCCAGGGGCTCGGGGCTCTGGGGCGCCCAGGGCCTCCCAGGGCCTAGGGGTTCAGTCTCGGGGTTCAAGTGCTCCAGGTGCTCCAAGGGTTCCAGAGGCTCCGAGTGTTCCAGGGGCTCCAGGGGCTCAAGGGCGCTTAGGGCCTCCCAGGGCCTAGGGGCTCAGTCTTGGGGTTCGGGTGTTCCAGGGGCTCCAAGGGTTCCAGCGGCTCCGAGTGTTCCAGGGGCTCCAGGTGCCCAGGTGCGATCAGGGCCTCCCAAGGCCTATGGGGTTCAGTTTAAGGGTCGGGGGATGCAGGGGCCCCAAGGCTTCCACAGGCTCCACGTGTTCCAAGGGCTGCAGGAGCTCGAAGGCGTCGATGTGCTCAAGGCCTCCCACGGCCTACGGGGTCCAGTCTAGGGGTCAGGCTCTTGTACTAAACCCTGAACGCTACCCCCCGCCCCTTCGCGGGCAATCGCGCAGCCAGAGCGACCGAACCCCCCGCCATGTGCGAGCGGGCGCGCACGGAAGCCTCCTCGGGCCTACGGCTACATACAACCAGACCGTGCAAACCTTCGCCATTTGCCAGCGGGCACGCATGGGAGCGCCCTCGGGCCTACGACTACATACAACCAGACCGTGCAAACCCTCTCCATCTGCGAGCGGGCACGCACGGAAGCGCCCTCGGGCCTACGACTACACACAACCACACCATGCAAACCCTCGCCATCTGCGAGCGGGCACGCACGGAAGCGCCCTCGGGCCTTCAATCAGCCCACTGCCACGCTGCATTCGTTGTACTTACAATGACGAGGGGAAATATGATTTTTATGGTAGGGCGGGCATCCTCCGTTCGACATCCCTTACTCTTACCCATGTTTCTGCCATCTCACTGCCATGTTGCATTCGTTGTAGTTACAGCGACGAGGAGAGAGATGATCTTTATGGTAGGGTGGTTTGCGGGCGGGACTGACAGCCACCGCAGGTGGACTCCTAGGCAGGAGGGGGTCAATGTTTGCCTGGTGGGCCCTCAACTCGCACCAGACTCTGATTACTACTCTGCTGCGAACATAGCACTATTATCATTCTACGACTGTTATAGATCAGCTCCATTACGTCCGTAAGCTGATGTTGGTCTACTACCTTATAAGTACATGGGACAAGCCCTACCACTACTGACCTACTTGCAACCTCACCAGCTCTCTTACCCGACTCGTACTTATTGCAACTCTGGCTCCAGCTCTACTCTACCCCTGCTCTACCCCTGCTATACTCTACCCCTGCTCTTCCCTGCCATAGTATTACCACTCTGCGTCTGGTTTCCGAAATATGCACCCCATCCCCCCACCCCACCGCTCTGTTATTGCGGGCGCATCCCTCCAAATTATCGCCGTGCTGCGACGCACCCTCCACATTGATCTGCCATTCCTACGCTATTCTAATTCCACCTTTCTACCTCTGCTCAATTATTCCATGATTCACCCCATCGCGCGTTTCCAACTCAACTCCTCTACCAATAGATTCGTTTTTTTGCCACTTCTCTAGTTCTAGTTTGCAATGACTAACGCTGATGGTTAGTTTTTCTTGAACAAATATTTATTGCTGCTCTAGTAAGCCTGGGCTCCCCCTAAGCCGCTATTATCCTGGCACGCCTGGTGCACTCCTGCTCTACCACTACCTTGTGATTCCTAGTCTCTCACGACTACTCTACAATAGTGTTGCAACTGGTTTGCTGCTGCCACTACGCTACTTTATAACCCTCCGCTAGAATGCCTTGCTACTCGTACTATGATCCTTCTTTTGGTTATGTTATAACCCTTTGCTCCCGTTATAATGTTGCGCCCTCGCCCAAATTCCATGACCGCGAGGATACTTCTACTCGTGCGGTTAATGTTGTTATTATCACCGCTACTACTTCGGCACCTGGGGGTGCGTTTCCGACTGCCGCTATTACTGACAAGATTATTGATAATACTAATATTATTGGAACCACCACAACAACAGCAACTACTACTACTAGTTTTACGATTATTACTACGATGCTATTACTATGACGACTACTACTATATACTACTACTACTACTACTACTACTACTACTACTACTTACTACTACTATACTACTACTACTACTACTATTACTACTACTACTACTACTACTACTACTACTACTACTACGACTACTACTACGACTACTACTACGACTACTACTATTACTCCTACTTCCATTATTACCACGTCTGTCGTTAGAATAATTATGTTGCAATGTTCCTGCTGCGACTATTGGTCATGATGCAGTGGGGGCCCTATCAACTTCATCTACTGCTGCGGTCAGTGTAGGCAGGGTCGCCGACGCAAAGAATTTTAGTGATGCTAATACTTCCGCTGCAAAGCGATTAATACCACTATTGTCGTTACACTGTAACACAAGTGCAGCGCCAAAACATGACGGCGCAACAACGTTCCAACACATACAACCACCACGCTACTCAATTACTACAACGCCGAGCTTACAACATTACTACACAACGTTATTGCGACATTGTTCCTGGCCCTACACTACTGGCGTCGGCGTACCGATCTCACTGCTCACGGCTACTACGCCTACGCCTTAGGTAATGGCAACCACGATGCGTTCATCCAACAGGGGGGGTAGTTTGGAGGATCAAGGCGAAGGGGTGGAAACGTGGCCTGCGTCTGGTCCATTTGTATGTTTTCCGGCCCATTTGTTTGAATCCCGGCTCATTTGTCTGAATTCCGGCCCATTTGTTTGAATTCTGTAAAAATTCTGTTAGAATGTTGTACGAATTGCGGCCCATTTGTATGAATTTCATACCAGATCGTCATACATTGGGTTGATAGATCGCCTTGTGTATCGCATGTCACCTGTTGCGCACTAGCATCTGACCTCTTTGGCAGTAGCAGACGCCAAACGAACAAAAGGGCCAAACAGGCCAGGAAGACCAAAGCGGCCAAAAGGGCCAAAAGAACAAAAAGGCCAAAAAGGCCAAACGAACAAAAAGGCCAAAAAGGCCAAACCACTTCCAGAAACAAAAAGGCCAAACAGGCCAAGCGAAACAGAACGGCCAAAAAGGCCAAAAGAACAAAAAGGCCAAAAAGGCCAAAAAGGCCAAACCACTTCCAGAAACAAAAAGGCCAAACAGGCCAAAGCCTTTCTGTTTGGCCTTTTTGGCCGTTTGGCCTTTTTGGCCGTTTGGCCTTTTTGGCCGTTTGGCCTTTTTGGCCGTTTGGCCTTTTTGGCCGTGCTGTTTCGTTTGGCCCTTGTGGCCTTTTTGTTTCTGGAAGTGGTTTGGCCTTTTTGGCCTTTTTGGCCTTTTTGTTCTTTTGGCCTTTTTGGCCGTTCTGTTTCGCTTGGCCTGTTTGGCCTTTTGTGTTTCTGGAAGTGGTTTGGCCTTTTTGGCCGTTTTGTTCGTTTGGCCTTTTTGGCCTTTTTGTTATTTTGGCCCTTTTGGCCGCTTTGGCCTTGGCCTGTTTGGCCTTTTTGTTGTTTTGGCCTTGTTGGCTTTTTTGTTATATTTGGCCTTTTTGGCCGTTTTGGCCTTTTTGGCCTTTTTGTTTCGGGGTCGTCGTTTGGCCTTTTTGGCGGGTTTGGCCTTTTTGGCTTTTCTGTTTCTCTGAATTTTGCAATCTTTTTTCGTTGGAGGCCGTTAGCTTTTTGACAGTTTTTTTCAACTTTTTTTAGTTAGCGGCCTGGGATTTTGTCAGAAATTTGTCAATCATTTGGAGCTAACGCGGGCGCCTCGGGCTCTGAGGCGACAGTGCATTTCATGCTGGCTGGCGCTATCATGCGCGGCAGAGGAGGGGGGGGGGGGGGCGGGGGGGGGGGGGGGGGCAAATGCTGGAATGGGAAAGGAGGGGGGATGGGGGACATGAGGGGGGAGGGAGGAAGGGGGGAAGGGGCTGTTGTTTGAGGGGGGGGGGGGGGGGGGGGGGGTGCTCTTTGGGGTGCGGCCATTTAGGAGGTAGGCCCTTTGGGGGGTAAGTCTACAGGCCTGGGAAAGCGGAAAGCGGCTTAGTTTGTGAAGAGGCCGAGGCGCCCATTCCGTGCTCGTCCTCTCCGTCCTCCTCCCCCTCTCCTCCTCCCCCTCCTCCTCCCCTCCTCCTCCCCCCTCTCCCCCCCCTCCCCCTCGCCCCCCCCCCCCCCCCTCCCCCCCCCCCCCTCCATCCCACCCTCGCTTCTCCCCAGGGCGCGCGGCCTCTGCGAGGAGACGCGTCTTGAGTGCGGGGGCCTTGTGTTGTGAGGGGGGGCGCCGTCGTTCCCTGGAGGTGGGGGCCCGTCGTGGCCCGGAGGCGCTGCTTCGGTTCGGAGGCGTGTCTCGGCTCGGAGGCGCCGCCTCAACGGTTGTAGCCGTAGAGCTTTCAACACAACACATATATATATGTGTATATATATACACATATATATATGTGTGTGTATATATATATATATACACAAGTGGCACGTGTGTGCCCAGGCTCATGCAACAAGCTGAAGGAGCGTTTGAAGCGGGAGTGACATGCAACAGCGAAGTCGCACTCGAGCGCAAGTGGGGTTGCCACACCTTGCGATGTGTGTACCAGAGCCCCCCAGGAAGCCTCAGGAGGCCCGACTTGGATACCAGAAGAGGCCCCAGGAGGCACCAGGATTGTGAGTGTTGTGTGTGTGTGTATGTGATGTGTGCTTTGTGTGGCGCGTGCTTCTTGTGTGTTGTCGGTGTTGTGTGTATGTTATGTTTGTCTAGCGTGTGATGTGTTGGGCGTGATTTGCGTCTCTGTGTGCGCATGTAGTTCTGACGCCCCAGGAGGCCCCAGGAGGCCCCAGGAGGCGCCAGGCGGCCTCAGCAGGCCCAGGAGAACCCCAGGAGGCTCCGAGGCGGGGTCTGGGGTACCAGAAGGCCCAGAAAGCCCCAGGAGGCCCCAAGAGGTTCCAGGAGGCCCCCAGGAGGCTCCGAGGAGAGGTCTGGGGCCCGATTTTGGGAGGATGTCTCAGACGAAACCGCCATTCTCTGAGAAGCGGGGTCGGAATTATTGAAATTACCACGTGTTTTTGAAGGTGTTATGTTAAAAATGTTGAAATTCCCATGTGTTTTTGGACCCTGACGTCGCGATCTGTGTGAGGGGTGCCACCGATTTTCAGAATGTCGAGGATGTCCCGAGCGAAACGGCCAGAACAATCGCGGACGACGTGCGCATTACTCGCCTCTGAGCTCTACTCCCTCGGAGAGGTGCGTATGAGAATATGTATGTATCCAGCTGCCTGCGGCAACTGCGCCACCGCGCCAGCCCATGGACGATGCGCGGGGCTGGGCGTTGGCGGGAGGGGGGCGGAGCCCTTAAAAGATCACAGAAGGCCTGCCAGACAGCACCGGGCATTCTAACAGCACCAGCCATTCTACCAGACAGCACCAGGCATTCTACCAGGCAGCACCAGCACGGTGGCGGATATGTACACAACAGCCTCAACGGCGCCGTTCCCCCCTTCCATTGAGCTTTGAGGTTCGACGAAGGACGTTCTACAATTGGCTATCCATATGCGTTTGTGCCAGAGCCACTTCGGCACAAGCCCATGCAAGCATGGCAATCGAATTCGATCTGCATCCAGATTTACTGCGTTGGCAACACGTTCATAAGATTCTTTCCAACGAAGATGATGAGACAAAGTTTTCAGCTCGGCTGTGCATGTTTGACAGGCGGGTCATCAATGGCGTTGCACCCGCCGAGGGGATGCCAGTAGCAAGCGTCGCCCAATGGAACCAGGTCGTCGATTCACTCCGCATGCTGAAACAATTCCCAATTAGGCCACCGTTGTTCGACCCAAGAGCGCGGCCCATCATGCCCGTTATGGCCGCCACTCGGGTCCATGAGCGCGCGCACGTCTGGAAGTGGTTGCCATGGCCTGTGTCAGAACATCTGTTGGGCCCGCATGCTACGGATCATGCATTTACGATCGCTGTTGCAGGCATGTCAGAGCCAATGCGGGCGGACGGGTACGTTAACATGGTTTCACTTTCGCAGGTGTTCAAGCTATGCCCTATCAAACGGCCTCTTGTTAAGATTCTTAGTGCTGGGTCGAGTGTGTGGACAACGTGTTATGATCTTGATATTCCAGAGGCTCATTTCTGTCGTTCTGCGAAGTCCGCTGCTGTGTTGGATTGGGCGGCTGGTCGTAGGGGCGATGTGCTCATGGTATGTGATGAGAGACAGAGCTTGCCATTTACGTCGTATATGGGCACCGCGTTATTCGTTCTCGCGCTGTTAGTGTCTGTGGTATCCAAGAATAACCAAGCTGGCCCCCACCTTCAGTGGGCATTCATGGTGCTATCCCACTGCCTGGGTTTGATCACGTCTCCGTTTGTTGTTGAATGCGTCGGTGTTCGGTGCCGTGTAGTGGGAGGTAGGGTTCCTTGCGCGTTCGTGCGGGACCTGTTCTTTCGAAGGCCCGGGTTGCAATCAAAATGGTGTACGGCCCCCAGGTCTGGACAAGGCGCGGCAATGCCGAGTGTTTCCCGCACCAGTGGCAGCACTAGTGAATTCGCATTTGTTTGTTACTTTGCCATGCGTTTCTACGAGAGCAGTAGCGACGCACATGCTACAGCCAGGGCAATGGTGCACGCCGTGGCGAAGCGCGTGGACGACAATTGGACTCTACGTTTGCTGTCTGCGCCGCGGCCGTGTCAGCACCTGGCAGAGAACGACGCGCTCATGCGGTCAGCGGCGCGGGGTGATGATAAAGTACTGCTCCTTTACAGCCGCATTCTAGGGAAGCGACAAGGCTCCAAGATCGAGGACGAATTCATTCTTCGACAGTGCTCGCATTGGCGTAATTTTCAATGGGCACGATCTGCTGGAACAATTTCGCTGGTCGCTGCCACTATGACAAAAACACGCATGGCATTTACTCGTGCCCTGCAGGAGTGGACTGGCAAGTGCGTGGGGGTGCGGCTGTCCATCGATGACTCGCGAGTGTCTTCGGTGGAGTGTTCTGTTTCCCACGTGTATGCTGCTGGTTTGTTGGGCGCGCCTCCGATACAAGTGAAACCTGATCAGCACGCAGCGTTGGCAACAGACAAAGCGTTTGAGCAGTTCGAGATTGCGATCAAAGGCGGGGCTGGCGGCAAGCGTCGGCGCGTGCGACTGCAGTCAGCTTTGGCTACGTTGTCTATGTTTCTAGCAATGTCGAACGCGCTTTTCGCTGCACTTCCGATTACATGGCCAATGTTCATTCCGAGCTCACCCCGTGGCGAGGGCAGTCGGTACACATACGCACCACATGAACATCAATATGGTAATCAGTATACATGGAGCGAGGCAACGAGGACCAGCGCGTGGACAGTATCAGGCGAGTTGTTGGCTGACCTCGGCGCTGCATCAGAATTTATCCTTGTCGTTTGCATGGACGAAGGACCAGCTTGCAATGCAAGGGGTCGGGGGCACTTTTGCATTTTTCCCCCTCCCTCTCATCCCCCTCCTCCTCCCCCTCCCCCTCCTCCTCCTCATCCGCCTCCTTCTTCTCCTCCTCCTCCTCCGCCCCCTCCTCCGCCTCCCCGAGCCCCCGCGCCCCTCCTCCTCCCCCTCCCCCCCCTCCTCCTCCTCCTCATCCTTCTCCTCGTCCTCATCCTCCTCCTCGTCCTCCTCCTCCTCCCCCCCCCCTCCTCCTCCTCCTCCTCCTCTTCCTCTTCCCCCTCCTCCTCCTCGTCCTCCTCCTCCTCCTCCTCCTCTGCCCCCTCCCTTCTTTTATTTTACTTTGGGTTCTAATGGGCGCCCCGTGCACCCGCTCCAAGTCATTCTGGAACCGCTTGGTATGATTTACAGCTGATGTCACTACAGCGCACATATCATATTCCAATGGGTGCGCCCTTGCCACACGCATTACCAATTGTACCACCGTCGCCCCCCATAGAAATACCACGCCCCGTCTGGCACCCGCTGCCACCGCCGCTGCCCCAGCCATCACGACTGCCGCCACGCTTGCGCCCATTGCGACCTCACCTGCTCTGCAAACTACACGCAATGAGCCCACCACTGGTGCACCCAGCATTGTGGCAGCAACCGCTCCGAATGCACAAGGAACCACAAGCGCCCCTACCAGCCGCTTTGGTTATGGATCCTATCTACTTCCCCCCACCCCCCCCCCCTCCCCCCAGCATACAAGTGGTACCAGCGACCGCAATATCAATGATAATCGTCATTGTCGTGCTGGTAGAGCTGGTGGTATTCGTACCAGTCGTCTTAGTCGCAGTCGTGGTGGTGATGGTAGTAGTAGTAGTAGTAGTGGTAGTAACAGTAGTCGTAGTAGTAGTAGTAGTAGTAGTAGTAGTAGTCGTAGT
>CAUYUJ010013658.1:0-97500 GCA_963575745.1 Prorocentrum cordatum | reverse complement strand
ATTGCTGCCTGACTCACTCTATGGCCAATTTGCTGCTACTCTACTATCACTCTTCCACACTACAATCTGCGCTGCTACTGCTACCCGGTCCCTCTTACTGCTGCTCCAGCCCTACTCCATGCATAGCAAGCATCCCTGGTCTACCCATGCTCTACTGCTCGGGTAGTGGAGGCCAGCCAAGCACCACGCCGACTGGAACTCATATTCACCACTGTCCGAACACCCCTATCACTACTACTACTATTACTACTACTACTACTACTACTACTACTACTACTACTACTACTACTACTACTACTACTACTACTACTACTACTACTACTAACTACTACTACTACTACTACTACTACTACTACTACTACTACTACTACTACTACTATTACTTCCTCTCCTATTACTTCTGGTACGAATACCCCTATTCATTACGATTACTGCTGCTACTGCCAGCGACTATTATTACTGCGAGTACGATTCCGATTACATCTGTCACTACCACCGCCACCGCCATTACTACTACTACTACTACTACTACTACTACTACTACTACCACTACTACTACTACTACTACTACTACTACTACTACTACTACTACTACTACTACTACTACTACTACTACCACGACCACTACCACCACCACTACCACCACCACTATTATTTCTGCTACTGCTAAGTCTGTGACCACTACGCCCCGTCGTAGTAATCCACTACTGCTACTGCTACTGTGACTGCTACTACTGCCGCTCCAACCACTTCACCTACTATTGGTGCTTCTACTACTACCAGTGCTGACATTGCTACTGCTACTGGTACTTCGACTACTACCACTACAGCTGCCACGACGACTACTTCATCAAACCGTGCTACTATTATTGATATTGCTACTGCCACTACCACGTTCATTACCACTGCTACTAGAACTAACATTATTACTGTTGGTACTACTAGTGCTCGAGCTGTTATAACTCAAACTGGTACTAATGATGCTGTTGGTGATGATGCAGAGGCGGCTGCTGGTGTTATTTGGTGCTGTTGCTGCTGCTAGTTGAAACAGAAGTAGCTACAGTAGTAATGCTATTATTAGTGGTCGTGCTAATCATAAGATACCCTCTGCTAATACTACAACTTGCGCGGCTACTATTACCCCTTACCATTACTACTACACAACATAGTATTATTGCTGTTGCTGCTGATGCGGCTGGCGTCCCGACTAAAACATTTGCGATTACAACAATTACCACGACTACCGCTATCGACACTGCCAATATCACCAGTACATGTGTCATACTGGATGTTGTATTAACGGTGCTGCTAATATGTTTACTACTGCTGCCAATACAATTACGAACAGTATTGACTCTGCTATTTATTATACTACTACTGCTACTTGTACTACAACTACTAGTACTACTACCTACTACTGCAATACATGATATTGCCCGTGCTCGTACTACTACTGCCACCACTACTACTAGTAGTACTCTTACTACTATTTTTATTGCTGGTGCCATTACTACTACGTCATTGACACTGGTTCCGCTGCACCTACCAGCGTCGCACCGTCCACCATTGATACCGCGCAGTATGCGCACGATTATTTACGATGTAGGTTCTTCCTGCGGCATTGATTGCGTTGCGATTGCGGCGGTGGTGTTCGCGTGAGTTGCTGGTTGTAGTTGTAGGTCTGCTGCAATTATTAGTGCCTCGCGTTAGCTTGCGGGTCGGCCGAATTATGGGGCAACGGCATTGAAACTGAACCTTGCACTTACATAGAACAGTTAGAGTTTGATTGTGCACAGGTATTCTCAGCTCCAAATCCTCACGCGTGTATAATTTTTCCACCAGTGGCCCCCATTCTGAGACGGGTGCTGAATTGCTAGTGATATCCCGTGTATACATACCATGCGCATATTGCAAACATGATAGCATTCTGCCATGGTCTCGTCAACTCTTGCTGCGCCGCAACTCTACTGCTATTGCCCCTGCTGCGCTGCCACAGCGTGTTTTCTCTACTTGTCATACGTTACCCCTGCGACGCACCTTGCATCGCCAGGCACCGCGAGCGCGAGCGAGGAGGCGAGGCGCGGGGCCAGGTGGAAGTCGAGAGCGACGGGGTCGAGCAAAGAGGTTGGAGGGCCCCCCGGTGGAATCGCGAAGCTCCCCCGCCCGCGTCGTCATGGCCGCCGCTGGACTCGGCGCCCCTTGGACCTCGGCCGACTTCGAGGTCCAAGTGGCGTTTTTGTATTGAAAGACCGCTTGAAGATTGGCTCCTGGCTTGGCCTCGGCGTCGGCTAACTGGTTCCCCTGAAAATCGAGGCGGGCGCCCGGGGTTCCATCGGCGGGGCCTCTGGAGCGGGTCCTGACCTTCTCAGAGGAAAAACACCCGCAGGTCAGCGCGCGGTCGAGACGGGCGGCAGCGCCGCTTCTGGCCGCGGCGCAGGCCTCGAATGAGAGCAGAGCTGTCTACCCCCACTCGAAGAGGAGGGCGGGCGGTCTCCAAGACCTTTGCGAAGCCGAAAATCTCCGCGCGCAAAACTGCGCGCGAAACTCTGGTGCCCGGGAGGGGGCCGCGCATGGCTCGGACGACAGAGCCTTCGCCATCGAGCAAAACGCATCCCCACCCAAAGCTCTTCAGCCCTGGTGGCCTCCTGCCCGAGCCGTCGCTGCGCTCCCCGCCCCGGCGCAGGGGGGGCGACATGCGGGCCGAGCTCCACTTGGCCAGGGGCCGCATCTGAGAGCGGGTCCTCCACGGGAGTGCTCAACAATGCCGCGTGAGAAGAGGAGGGGCTCAGACTCGGAGGATTCGCATCGACGCGCAATCCCCTGGAGGCCCAACGCATCTGCCACTGCGCGCCGCAATTCGTCGCGCCTTGGGCACCGAGCGCCGCGATGGCGCTGGCGTTTTATTTCGGCGCTGCGCAGCTGACACGCGCGGTCCATGGTATACTTTGCTCACCACGCTGTGTCTTGAGTCCAGAAATCACGGTCCACGCATGCTATGATAGCAGCGCGCCGCTGAGGGGAACTGAGACTACTTGACCGAAGCAGCGCCCGAATTGGCTCCAAAAGCGGCCCCGTGATTCCTAAACCTTTGCCCTCAGCCCACTCGGTGAGCCCCGGGAATTCAAGCCGAGCAAAAATTATGGCTTTCAAATTGCAAGGGCCCACCGTCTGATATCCCAGAGCCATCCAAGGTGGTTGCAAAAGTATGGCGTAGGAGGGCCAGCTCCGCGAGGGCCGACGAAGCGTGGCAGGGGCGGCGGAGGCGGGCCCCTTGACGCCGCGCCAGAGGCTCTGACCTGGCTTGGCCTGGGCCGCCGCGACCGAGGCCCTGCGCCAGCCCGCCCTCATCGGCGCCTCGTGGTGGCCTTCCCCCATTGCCAGGGCCCAGTGCAACAGGGGTCGGGCGCGGGCGCCCACCGAGGGGTCCGACTTGAGAGCCCGTGGTCGGAGCGCTCTGTCCTTGCAGATGGATTGACACCCCAAAGCGCTGGCCATATGGATTCGGGCCTGATTCGCGCGAATGGGGTCCATTCCCAAGCAGGCAGCACCGTGCAGCGCGGATGGCATGAACCCCATTCTAGCGGCCCTATAGCGTCGGGCTCCTCGCTCGGCCAGGCTGGTGAGTTTGACCCGCCCGCCGCCGCTGGGCGCCGATCAATCTCTCGCCGAACCTGGGCCTCCCACTCCAGGGGGCTCCGCAGGCCGAATCTACGCCTAAGTGCGTGCTGCGATTCAGGATTTGAAGCCCCAGCTGGCGGGCCCGCCCTCGGATTCGCGTCCTGAGAGGACGAGTGGAGGCCAGGATGTAGCATTTCCTTGGGGGGCCGCCTGGTCGGGGAAGCGAAACTGGGATTCCCTTGGCCGCCATGGCCTCGACGCATTGGGGGGCGCCCTCAGAAAGTTGCCGGGGGACCTCGGCCTCCTCAGGCCCTCGCCCGCGGCTCGGATGCTGGAGTCGCCCACGAAAGGCACAGGGTGCAGATGGGGCCTGATGCTAGCCGGGGCATCCGCGACCGAGAAAATAGCGCGCTCGAAACAGCGAGTCCCCCCCGCGCCCCCCGCGACCACAGCCGAGACCACGCGGGCGGTGCGCGCAGAAATTCTGCCTCGGAAGGTCGCGAGGCGCTCGCTAGCGCAAACAGAGACCAGCAGTTTCAACGGTCGATGGGGGCCATGCTTGGGCGCCTCGGCCCACGAAAGATACATGCTGCAGCGTTCAAGAGCTTTGTGTAGGTCGAGGGGCGCCGTGCCTGGCGTCTCGCCAGGGGGGGGGGGCCTTCTTCGTCGACCAACATCTGGTGCCGCGCGGCATCCTCGGATCCCCCCTCGGGGGCCGGGTAGTCGCAATCGCGTCGAATCGCGCGCCCCCAATCGAAGAGGAGGCCCGCGTGCGAACGCTCGACAAGATGGGCAGGGGCGGCGAGCTGGCCGATTGGCCCGGCGCCCCCTCCTGGCTTCCCTGAGGGTCTTAGGATCTGACCCCGGTGACCCCAGCGTGGGGCCACGTGGGGTCTGACCCCTTGGGATCTGATTCTTATGATGGCTAAATGGTTCTCATAGATTTGAAAGCAATGCGCAGTTGTTGTTTTCGACAAATGAGTAGGAGGAGGAGGAGGAGACGGGAGAAGGAACACAGGAGAAGGAGGATGATCATCACTAGATACAATGATGAGGAGGAGTGTGGTAATCAGTCGCGGCCTAGATTGCACGCTGGATTCGCATCGAAATTGCAGCGGGCGCGCGTGCTGAATTACATGTTGGATTCGCCTCGACATTCTGTCTGCGCCCGTGCCCAGAGACCCGCCGACGGCGACTACAGAGCGGGCGTTCAGGGTTGACAGCCAGCAGGTCTCATCTCGATCCCTCGCCCCCCGCCCCGTCGATGGCTCAACGCGGGGCTCGATGGCGCCCCCGCGTGCTCGCCTCGCGCGGGCTGCAATGGCGAGCGCCGAGGCGCGGTTGGGAGCGCTCGCCGAGCTCCCAGCGGGCGTGGAGGCTGCCGCCCCGCGCGCGGGGTCGGGCGGGCCAGGGGGGGGGGGGGGGGGGGGGGGGGGGGGCAGGAGGCTGCAGGGAAGAGTGGGAGAAGAAGGAATGGGGGGGAGGAGGAGGAGGAGGAGGAGGGGGGGAGGAGGAGGAGGGGGAGGGGGAGGAGGAGGAGGAGGAGGAGGAGGGGAAGGAGGAGGAGGAGGAGGAGGGGGGGGAACGTTGAAGAGGAAAAGGAGGAAGAGGAGGGGGAAGACTAGGAGGCGGATGAGGAGGGCGGAGGTCGAGGAGATGAGGATGCGCAGGCGAGGAGGAGGAGGAGGAGGAGGAGTATGAGGAGAAGGAACACCTCCTCCTCCTCCTCCTCCTCCTCGTCCTCCTTCTTTTCTTCCACTTCAAGTTCTTCTCCTCCTCCTCTCCCCCTCCTCCTCCTTCTCTTCTCTTCTGCATATGTCTCCTCCTCCGTCTCGCCCCCCTCCTCTTCAGAATGCATCTCCAAAGGTCGCGATCCCCTCCTCCTCTTCCTTCCCGGATATCATTCTGCCCCTCCTGCCGCCGCTGCTGCTGCCCCCCCCCCCTCTCCCCCATCGCCCGCCCGCCCGTCCCAGTCCTCCTGCGCCGCCCTCGCAGCCATGAGCGCCCTCCATCAGCGACCGTTCTCACGGGCCCCATCCTCCTTTCTCCTGCATTCCGTCGTAGCCATGTGGGCTCCAGCTCGTTTCGGCTGAGCCCAGGCAACGCTTGCCATGGGCAAGGCGCGGAAGAAGGCCGCGGCCTCGAGGTCGAGCGCGACCTCGCCTCGGCCGTCGCCCAGGCCGTCGCCCTCGCCGTCAGCGGCGTCGGACCGCGACGGCCCGCAGGTCAGCGCGCTGGTCGCGGTCTTCCAGGGCTGGCTGAAGCAGAGCTCCACCCTGAGCTACAGGGTTGAGCTTTCGGGCCGCTTGGAGAAGTCGGCGCTGCTCGAGCACGCCGAGTTCCTCAAGCAGCTGCGGTGCATCGAGCTGGGCGACAGCAAGGGCTGCATCAAGGCAGCGCTGACACGCCGCGCCAAGAACTCGGAGTCCAAGTGGCACCTCGTGCACGAGCAGAAGCAGTGGATCGACGACCGCGCGAAGATGGTTCGGGCCATGCTGCGCGACATCGACCAGGCGATCATCAAATACAAGGCCAGGGCCAGGGGGCGCGGCGAGCGGTCGCACGGCTGGCTCAGGACGTTCCTGGAGGACGACGACGACGCCGACGGCCGCGACGACGACGAGGGCGAAGAGAACGGCGAGGAGGAGAACGACGCGAGCTTCGAGCGATACCTCCCCGTGGACGACGTGGAGCCCGACATCGCGGTCGAGAAGAAGTTTGCAGCTGCGCCAGCAGCGGCCGTGAAGAAGCCAGCCGCGCAGTGCATATTTACCCGCTACGAAAGTTATTCATCTTGAGCACTGACGGCTAGGGCGTCTCCGAGTGCCCCCCCGTTCCCCCCGTAGACTCCTAGCACGGCAGGCTTCGGCCTGGCTTGGCGGGGGAGATTTCCGGGGTTCTCCCTGGTAGCATTAATAGTTTACAACCAATTCAGGATAAAATCTCACCCCCGTAAATTCACAAGAGAGAAATCACTCCGCGCCACTTCCAGGCAACTCTGAATCTCTCCCCGTATGAAACCACAAGGAAGAAACACTCCCATACCACTTCTCACCACAGCGCCCACACATTTCCAGTGTTTGGCCAAGATGAATTAACTTTCGTAACGGCGATGAGGATCCACTGCTTTTCCACACGCCAATGTCAGCCAATGTCATGAGGAACCCAAATTCGAAACCCGAACGGGGCCCAGCATCGCGCTCGATAAACACGTCGCCATCATCATTGCCGCCGCTGCTTCGCTGCAGCGACTTACTGCGCATTAGAGTTGTCCCGATTTCGAGCCCCGCCTTGGGCGGGGCCGACCGTCTGTTGTTTGCGTTCGCGCCTGAGGCGGATACGGATTTCGCGCTCGCGTCGGGGCAGCGTCCTTTGCAGCGTCGCCATCGGGCTTCCAGCGGTACTGTGCGCACTCGGCGTGCCAACTCCTGCATGATTGCGTCTTTGCTCGTTGCGTGCTTGCGGTTTCGCAGACCGCGGCAGGCAACGTTGCCGAGGGTCTGCGGGGCACGTGCAAGCGCGCTGCGGCGGCCAAAGGCGCTGCTGTGAAGGGGTAGCGCTGGTCTCACCCTTGTCGAAGTGCAATGTAAGATACCGCTTACCCGTTACGAAAGTTATTCATCTTGAGCACTGACGGCTAGGGCGTCTCCGAGTGGCCCCCCGTTCCCCCCGTAGACTCCTAGCACGGCAGTCTTCGGCCTGGCTTGGCGGGGGAGATTTCCGGGCATCTCCCTGGTAGCATTAATCGTATATAACCAATTCAGGATAAAATCTCTCCCCCGTAAATTCACAAGGGAGAAATCACTCCGCGCCACTTCCAGGCAACTCTGAATATCTCCCCGTATGAAACCACAAGGAAGAATCACTCCCATACCACTTCTCACCACAGCGCCCACACATTTCCAGTGTTTGGCCAAGATGAATTAATTTTCGTAACGGGGATGTACCCGTTACGACAGTTATTCATCTTGAGCACTGACGGCTAGGGCGTCTCCGAGTGGCCCCCCGTTCCCCCCGTAGATTCCTAGCACGGCAGTCTTCGGCCTGGCTTGGCGGGGGAGATTTCCGGGGTTCTCCCTGGTAGCATTAATCGTATATAACCAATCCATGATAAAAGCTCACCCCCGTAAATTCACAAGGGAGAAATCACTCCGCGCCACTTCCTGGCAACTCTGAATCTCTCCCCGTATGAAACCACAAGGAAGAAACACTCCCATACCCTTCTCACCACAGCGCCCACACATTTCCATTTGTTGGCCAAGATGAATTAACTTTCGCAACGGGGATGCATACGGGTGGGACGAGGGCCATCAGGTTGCGGTTGCCAGAAGGGCCCCCTCCCCCCATTTCCTTATCCAGCCAACTCTTTTCAGAAGAAGACGTTGTATCCCCATGGTGCCGTGTGAGTTCGGATGTGTCGTGTGAGTTCGGACGGGGATTCGAATCCGGATGCGGCTGTGCGAGCTTTGATGATGGCTCGCATGGGCGCGCTCGGGCTCGCACGAACCCATGCGAACTCATGCGAACCCATGCGAACTCATACGCGAACTCATACTCGATCACCCGCGGCTTGATGCTGAGAATGAGGATTGAGAGAGGAGGAGAATGGGGGGAGAGGAGGACATAGGGAGAAGAAGGAGGATGACAGAGGAAGAAGAAAAAGGGGGAGGAGGGGCAAGGAGGAGGAGGGGGGGAGAAGACAGAGACACGAGAAGGAGGAGAGGAGGAAGGGTTGCGCGTCAAATGAGGGGGTGGCTCGATGAGGACGACGGGGGACAAGGGGGCGCTTCTCGCGATCGCTAGACGGCCTGGCGCAAAGCAGCCGACGGCACCTTCAAGGAGCTTGCCGCCGCGGTCAAGCATAGAGCAGGTGGCGTCGTCGCAGTCTGGGGGAGCGTCGACGGCAGCGCGTCGCAGGAGTGGGAGGTGGCTGGCTTGAGTGCGGAGGCGTTCGAGAAGCTCGGCAAGCCAGCGAAAGCCACGGAGCAGCTCGAGAAGGTGTGGGGCGTGGAGCAGAGCGGCGCTGACTTCTTCGTGAAGTACAACCGCAGGCAGGACGAAAGGAGCCTCATCCTTTGGGAGAAGAAGGGCGTTGCGAAGTGGCAGCGGCGCCAGATGATCCTGACGCCGACGCTGGACGAGGGGAAGGCGAAGATGTTCATGGCCCATCTGGGCAAGAGCTACGCTGCTGGCAAGATCGAGAGGACCAACCTGGTCGAGGAGAAGAACAAGTGGCTCCTGGCGCAGGGCGATGTCCCCAGGAAGAGCGGGCCAATGAAGCGGCCAGCAGCGGCCGCGAGCAGCTGCCGCGGCGACGGCGCCCGGGGGGAGACCTCGGACGAGCCCGAGGCGACGCAACTGAGGAAGAAACCAGCGGCCGCGAAGCCCGCCATGAAGAGGCCCGCAGCAGCGAGGGCGTCGCCAGCTGATAGCGCAGCGCCTGCTGATAGTCCGACTGCAGCGCCTGCTGATAGTCCGACTGCAGTGCCTGCTGGCGCGAGCAGCGCGGCAGCGCTTGCGGCGACGCCCGCGGGGTTCCGCGGCGAGGACGTGCCGCAGCCGCCAGAGTTCTTTCTGGGCGACGCTTGATCGAGGGATCATCTTCATCACCATCGTCATCGATCGCATCGTTCCCCTTCCGCTCGTTCCCCATCATGCGACCTCCCTGCGCCCCCACCGCCCCCGTCGCTCTGCGACCCCTGATTTCAATTAGTGACCCTTATATTCCTCCCCGTCGTCGCACACGAGCCTCTCATAGATAGGAGGCAGGGCGAGCAGGGCGGGTCGAGACAGAGCAAAGAGGACGCCGAGGAGGGGACGTGAGAAAGGAGCGGCAGAAAGGATGGATGGGGCATGACGGGGAGCAGGGGGGGGGGGGGGTGAAGGGGGCGAGGCGGGGGGGTGGGGCGGGGCGGGGCGGGGTGGGGCGGGGTGGGCAGAAGACGGATGAGGGATGCGGGATGAAGGAAGATCAAGGAGAAGGCGGGATGAGTGGGCCCATGGAGGAGGCGGTGGGAGGATGGGGGGGACGTCGCGTTCCCGCTGCATCAGCCCACGCCCCCCCCTTCCCCTCCATCGCCGCTCGCAGGCTGTTGGCTTCCAGCGCTCCATCGACAACGTGGGCGGCGCGCGGCAGCAGGCGATCGACGCGTTGAATCGGCGCCGCCGCCAGAAGAAGATTGCGCAGGGCACGGTCGTGGAGGGTTCAACGACGGCGAGCATGGGCAAACGACGGCCATGAGACATCGGTGACCGAATCGATGACGACGCTGGCCAGGATTTCACATCCCCCGCCACCCTGTCCGGTTACAAAGGCCTGCCGGCCAGGCGCCGCCGCCCCTTGGCCTCGACCCGGGGTGGCGAGATACACGCGGTGAGAGGGCGCGACGGGTAGCAGACGGGCCAGGAGGTGGAAGAGGAGGAGGAGGGGGGGAGCGACAGAGGAGGAGGGGGTGGCTAAGGAGGAGGACGGGGGGGGGGGGGAGATTGGGGGGGGCGGGGAGGGCGGCGACGAGGAACTAGGATGGAGATGAGGTTCGATGAGGAACGAGGGAGGGAACGGAACGCCAACGCCCCCAGAAGGCGTCGGACAGAACGCCGCCACCAGGAACCTGGAACGAGGGCCTCACCTCGGCGGACAAGGGCCCCTCATCATTCTCCCCCCCTGGCCATCCTTGGTCGCTCCTCTTCCGTCGCATCTTCTCCATCCTCGCTATTCTCCCCCGTGTTTTCCTTTTCCTCATCCTCTCCTTCCGCTTCTCCATCCTTGCCGCCTCCACCCGTGGTACTCATCGGCCTTTCTATACCTTCTCTCATTACTTCGCAGCTTCCGCCCCCTCCGCCCCTTCTAATCCCTTTCGTCTTTCTCGATTATCCGCTCATTTCCTACCAGGGAACTGGCAATCGGCTGATGGACTGCCCGTCCGACAGCAGCGACGTGGAGGTCGCGTGCACGACGGGCATGGGGCATCAAAGAGGGTGGCCCATGTCCTCCATCCTCGCTCTTCTACCTCCCTCGCCCGCCCTCCATCCTCACGGTTCTCGACCCCCCCCCTCCCCCCCCCTCTTCCTCTTCCTTCTTCGCCTCGCCCTCCTCATCCTCACTCTCTTCGCCCTCGTCCCCCATCGCCCTCCATCTTCGCCCTCCGCCCTCTTCCATCAAACGCACCCCATCTTCTTAACGCGCGTTACTTCGACGCGCGAGCCCGATGCGCATCGCCATCCACGGGGCCCTTCCGCGAACGCCTGCGCATCGGTCGACGTTGTAGGTCATGGCTTCCAACGTCGACCGATGGTGAAACCGTGAAACGTGCAAGTTCGCAATGCACCATGCATGCGCCGTCGCACTGGGCATCGCCCGCATTCCATTCGCGCGCGTCTCCCCCGCATCCTGCCTCAACCTTCCTCCAAGTACTCCTCTTCCGCCGCCGCCCTTGCCTGCCCTCGCACTTTTCCCATGGCTCACAATTTTGATTCATCTCATCGCCGTTCCTCTCCATCCCCCCAATGCCGCGAAACTGCGCGGCGGAGCGAGTAGGGGGGAAGTGGGCGAAGAGGATGGAAACGCAAGCGGGAGGAGGAGGAGGAGGAGGAGGAGGAGGAGGAGGAGGAGAGGAAGAAGAGGACGATGAGGGGGAGGCGGAGGGGGGGGGGGATGGGGTGGGAGGAGGAGGAGGAGGAGGACAAGGATGGGGGGGAAAAAGGGGAAGGAGGAAAATGATGGGGGGGAGGACGAGGAGGCGGGGTGGGGATGATGAGGAGGATACGTAGATGATGAGGGGGAACTCGAGGAGCACGACGCCCCGCCGCCGCCTTCCACCCCCGCCCACCGCCCAAGGGCAACGACAAGCTCGGCTGCGTCTGGGGCCAGAGCTGCAAGCAGAGCGCCCCGAGGCGCAGGGGCCGCAGCCGCAGCCGAGGCACGGGCAGCGCGGGCAGCGAGACCACGCCCGGCCACCCGAAGGAGCTCGCGCGCAACCTGCAGCAGGAGCGCGGCGCCGCGGCAGCGGCCCAGGAGGTGGCGCCCAGCGGCAGCCAGCCACCCGCTGCCAGCGCGCCAGCGGCTGGCGCCGCGGCAGCCGCGAAGGGGCGCCCGCAGGAGGGGCTGCCGCCAGGCCAGCCCCCCCCCCCCCCCCTCCCCCCCCTGAGCGGACCGCCCGAGTCGCCGCCGCGGCGTTCGAAGCGCCGCAGGCGCGCCATCGAGTCGCCCGAGCCGCCCGCAGCGCCCATCCAGCCCAGGAGCGAGTCGCCACCGCCAGACAGGCAGCCTCGCGCACTCCCAGATGATGAGGTGTGCCAAATACTGGGCAGGGCCGAAGCCGCAGAACTGTCATCCCGCTGCGTCGACACAGTGAAGAGGCACCTGGAGAAGCTGTATGAGCCATTCATGGCGGATGGCAACCAGCTGTTCGAGCGAGTGCAGCACTGCTTGCGCCACACAGAGGATATGTCCATGAAGCTGAGCGATGGCAGGGTTGACAACGCAGACGAGATGGTGAAGCTGATGTACCAGCAGAAGGTCGAGCGCGATAAGAGCATGGGCGACGGCGAAGACAAGCGCTCCGACAATGAGAAGCACGACGAGAACCTCGACGCCTACTTCGCGGCATTGAAGGCGAACAACTTCGAGTTTACCCTGGAGGGCGGGGGCATCATGGCTGGCAGGTGGCGCCGCGGAATGAAAGCAAACCCTGCACGCGCTGCTGAGTACGGGAAGCTGAAGGGCGCTCGGCGCAGTGTCAAGTCGGCCTTCAGGGCCATTTTCGCGAAGGGGGAGTACGACACCTACATCGCCGAGAAGAGCTACACCGAGACCGAGGAGACCATCGACACGAACAAATGCCAGTACCTTCCGTTGCAGCGCATCGCGCACAGGGAAGGAGGTGGCCGCGAAGGACTCAGGGCGGCGGTCAGCCATTGCGCCCGCTGCCTCCAGATGGGCAAGAACTGGGTCTATTACGACGAGCGGACGCGCCGCATCAAGTTCTTGTATTTCGTCAGGGGCATGGACGAGAACTTCAGGAAGGCGTGGGGCGTCCACCAGACGTGGCGCAGCCAGCGCGCCCTCGGGGGCGCCCCCGCTGCTTCTGGAGGACAACGCGTTGAACATCACCGCAGTGCCACTATTTGAGGTTTGGTAAAATCTAGCAGGGCGGAAGCCGTCCAGTTTTCATTCTTGGGGGTGTCTGGTGTTTTTTTTCGTGTTGGAGATGTTCTGTAATGAATGGGGCCTGGCTGCGTCATGTCACGGTGCGTGCCTCCAAGGAAGCAGCGGCGCCAGCGGGAGTGGGCAGCAGCGCGCCTCGCCTCCAACCCCTGGTGGCCAGGGCAGCGGTCAGGGAGAAGGTGGCGGAGAACCTGAACCAGACCAGTCAAAGCAGAAGAAAGCGTTGACGGAGGCGCAGAATAAGTGGAGGAAGAAGCTCTCGGAGATCACGAATCAGTGCAACAAAACGAAGACCGCTCGGGACAGCGCAGTCGCGTCTGCGACGTCGGTGATCAAGAACCTCAACGGCAACGGCCCTGCCTGGATGAAGTTGCGGAGCTTCTCTGACGCCGTGGGGCGGGCGCAGGCTAAGCTCGAAGAGAAAGAGAAGAGGGAGTTCGCAGTCAAGTTCTTCAGCCACAGCGAGGGGTCCATTCAGAAGCTCAAGAAGTCGATGGACGAGAAGCCGTTCGCAAAGGATGCCGAGGAGCTCAACAAGAGCATCGTGCCTGTGATCAATTCCCTGTCGCGCGAGTGCAAGCGGATCAACGACATGTGCGCCAGCTCCCAGGCTGCCTGAGCACGCCACCTGCGGTCGGCAGCCATGTTTGTCTTCGCCTTCTCCAATCCAGGCACGCCCCTCTAATTGGGCCACCGCTAAGCTGGGGGATGAGGAGGGGGAGGGCGATGAGGAAGAGGGGCGACAGTAGCAGCAGGCGCATGGGGAGGATCGAGCGGATGAGGATGTCGAGGAGGATGATGGGGAGGATGAGGGGAGGATGACGAGGAGGAGGTGAGAGGTGCATACGTCATGCTCTTGCCATCCCATCCCCACTGCCACTTTTGAAGGCGCGGCTTGGCCACTAGCGCCTCGCGGCGAGTTCGCATGGAGCACGAGAGGAGAGAACGACTCTCGATGGGGCCTGAGCGAGGGTTCCTTGCGCCCGAGTTGCTTGCGATAGTTGCTGTTATACACGAGGCATACGGATGCCAACGGGGCGTGCTTCGAAGGGATCGCATGGAGTGGGCCTTCCACGAGGCATGCGAAGAACCATGCGAGCAGAAGAACAAGCGAGCGAGACGCTGCG
This sequence comes from Prorocentrum cordatum, assembly GCA_963575745.1. Taxonomy (NCBI): domain Eukaryota; class Dinophyceae; order Prorocentrales; family Prorocentraceae; genus Prorocentrum; species Prorocentrum cordatum. Next base: position 83,589 of record CAUYUJ010013658.1, on the reverse strand, counting down.
CAGGCCAAACGCACCGCCACCCGTCATTGACACAGGCTCCGCGGCTATGAACGCGACCCTGTCACGCAGATGGCCCACCGCGACAAACCTGGCCACCCTGGCTCGCTGCGTTGTTCTCGCATCGGCTGGATTGCCTCGAAATTCTTGAATCTCCGGGAGAATTCGGCGAAACCCCGAGAAATCCAGCAACGCAGGTGCCGCATGAGTTCCGTGTGAGTTTGACAAGAACTACCGCATGAGTTCCGCGTGAGTCTGGCACGAACCGCGTGGGGGGTCGCACCCGTTACCGCATGAGTTTGACACGACGTGCGCGTCTGAGTTCCGCATGAGTTCCGCACGAGTTCGCATGGGTTTTTTTTTGGGGGGGGGCGCGGAGCAGGCGGATGCGGCCTGGAACCGTGTGGGGAGCCCTCGAACAGCTGAAACCACCGGGGAGATGTGATTGGGGTCAGGCGGCATCTGGTGTCAGCAATCTTCGAATGTGATCGCGGCAGGGTTCCCCCGTCGGACTTTCAGTTCCCAGTTCCTCGTGTCCTCTTCCATATAGTTCCCATCTCAGCGACGATCCCTGCGCCTGCAGGCCCTCTGCCCATCGCTGTAACGTCCTCCGCAATCGGCTTCCCCCCAGTCTGCCTGCGCCCATCGCATGTTTCTCTCATCATCATTCTCCCTAACCCTTTCAATCGTCCTCATTTTCCCCCTCGTAGCATGTTGCTCCGATGGTTTCACGCGGTGGCAGCAGACATGACCCGATACAAACGACGAAAGATCACGCCAGAAATATTTCAGAATGACAGTGATCAGGAGCAACGGTTGCGAACGGCAGGGAACGACTTGCTACATGTCATGCTGTCGTTATACGCCATGCAGAGGGTGAATGCGCGAGAGTTCTGCACCCTTGCCTATTACGCGAACAACGCAGGCGTCAAGGGCGCTGACTTTATTTTATATGCTGAGGAACCTGGACTGGACTCTGGAGTTTATCAGGACCCTGTTTTTTCCCGTGAACTGCGTTTCCATGGGGCGCCTGGCTGGTTCAATCTCGTCTTGCCATGTGACCCCAGGGGCCGCCTGCAAGACAACCAACGGAGATGCATCGTCTACTTCACAGCCCCCCCCCCCCCGAAAACGCGAAGGTGATCGCGCTTCTCGCGTCGCGGACTGGGCTACCGACGCGTCATGTTTCATCGATGTATGATTGCATGTGCGAGAGCGATTTGCCCATAACAAAACACAACACAAACAGGCCCCCAGAAAGTGCTGGATCGGGCACGTCCAGCGGGGCCCAGGCTAGACGTTATCAAAGCTCCGTCTTCGGATAGGAAGGCATCGTCGACTGTGGATATCCTGCTGCTCGTGCTTCCTCCTATTGAGGGGGTTGCAAGAGAAGCAGCCGTGGACTCAAGCGTTCTCGACGTTGACCTTGAATCGTTACCCCCGTGCTACCGCGCCAACCCATCGTCCAGAGACATCGTGAACGTGGTTTAGCACCACCCGTCCCTCTCGCCCTTTTCGCAGATGGAATCAGGTGCACTGCGACGCTTGCTGGGGGAGCAGACCCGGTTCTTTGCATCTGGCTCCGAACGCTGTCTTCGCAGAAGCGACATCTGCTGTGCTCTATCCGGGTTAGTAGCATGTGCCGTTGCGGTTGCAAGGGGTGGTGTGCTCTTCATCCTGCGCGGCGCGCGCTGAGTCGCAGTCTCAAGGCGTTGGCCCAGGGGCGGCGGCCCAAATCTTCGTGGGGCGGCAGCAATCGCCCAGCAGATCACCCCTACTCGGTCGAGTCCGCAGGCGACGATCTTGGATCCAGCGCTGCGTTGCTATATATCACAGGACCTCGGATTTGATTCCCCCGCCTCCTCGCTCCTCTAATCGTCTCTGCTCCTCCCGTGCCATTTCAACAAGTCCCATCCCCCGCGCTCCTCCCGTGCTCCTCCCCCCCCCCCCCGCCATGCTACCCTCCTCTCACCTGCTCTCCTCCACGTCTGCTCCCCCTGCACCACCTCCTCGGGGGAGCTCTCGAGGGGACATGCACGAGTGGCCGTCCAGCTTGGGCACCCCCAGCGTGGTGTCGTCGCACAAGCCCTGCCCGTTCTGCAACGCGACGCGTTCAAACATGCGCAGTAAATATTACGCGTGCTCGCTAGAGGAGCTACCGTGGGAAGAGACAGACGACGCGAGCTATGAGTCAGAATGCAAGGAATTCGAGGTCATCATCGATGTTGATACAGAGCACGTCCGCAAACAAATCATAGAAGTGGGGATGCCACACTGCCCAAAACATAAGAAGGCGAGGGGGAGGGCACTCCGCTGCGCAATGCCTGCGTTGGGGTTGCGCGCGAAAGATGGGATAGAGCATCACTACGACATGTCGAACCCTGGTTTGTACATCCTGGACCCAGCAAAGCTAGAATCCAAAAAATTGCCGTTCAAAGTTGTGTTCTGGCGATCGACGTGGGACGGTTCCAAGCTCAAGGATGGGGCACTCAGAAGAAACCCTGTTTTTAATTTCGAGGTTCTGGGAACGTCTCCATACAGGACGGTGTCGCTTGACACGTTGCACGCTGTCTATTTTGGCGCGTTCAGCCGTTGGGCAAGTTGTGTTCTGTGGCGGGCGTTGCTGGAGAATCCCCAGGGGATCCCTGGGGGGCAAACGCAAGTTGAGGGGCAGGGGTGCAGGCGGCTCCGGGCTGACTTTCTCAAGTGGCAAGAGGATGCTCTGATTCCTGCCGACAGAAGGATTTCTGATTTGACTGTGGGGATTCTCGGCGGCAAAAAAAAAGCACAAGCTGCACCTCCATGTTTGCATAAAGGGTCCACGCTGAAAATGAAGGCGGCGAAAGTCGTTATAGTAATGGAGTGGACTGTTTCGATATTGCGGAAATGCAAAACAAAGGTTTTCTATCAGGATCTGCTTCGGTCAGGTGAATCACTCATTGAGTGCCATGCGATCCTCCGAGAGCTCAACCACCCCCTCGTGGACATACCGACGCAGCAGCGCATGATGGTCCTAGCAATCGACGCGCTTTCGAGCATGAAGAGGGCATGCGTCGGTGATGTGCCGACGCTGCACGCCATGAATCACATCACAAAGAGGAGCGGGTGGCAAATCATGCACCACATGCAAGTATCATGCGCATGCTATGTTATACGCCGACACACGCGGACAATGACGCATGCATGTATGATCTGATTACTCGCCCCTGCGGGTCACCAGATCAGATGTTCACATTGCTTGCCCCCTTCCCCCGCTCCCCCTGACCACAACGAAATTGCTTGGGCTCCTGGAGCTCCACGGCGTATCAGGTGATCGCGCCTCCCCTCCGGACATGATGAACACATTCAATTTCATACGAACTCATACGCAAACTCATTCGCAACTTCGTATGCAAACACACGCAAACTCATACGAACTCATACGAACTCATACGCAAACTCATACGCAGACTCCTGTCAACCAATATGCAAACCCATGCAGAAATCAGAACGTAAGAATTGATGGAAGTGGTAGATGATGGGTGATGGTGGGATTTTGAGGCAATTTGAAGAGCTACGAACACTCGTCTCAGGTTAATCCAGTAGCAGGGGTAATAACAAATCACGTTATCGTAAGCCCCCCTCGCAGGATTCAGTTCCAGGGTTCGCCGAAGTGGCATGCAGTGTGGACAGACGAAACCTTGAACATGGTTCTGAGGCGGGTAGCTCAGGCGGCTCACGCGCTCCGTTTGCAAGAGAGAGCGCTCGCAGCATTCAGTCTCATATGATCCTTAGGTCTAGATCGATACATTTCTCGGCACCGCAGCTTATGACTAGCATCAGGCGCATGACAGTTATTGTCGTTGCGCTTCTTGCTAACGTTGGTGCTGCTGCACCTGCGCCGTCCATATTCAAGCAAGGCCCGCCATCAGATATTATCAACTTAGTGGAGTTTTCGAACGCGATTCCAACAGTGAGATTGTGCGACCCGATACATGGCGACAAGTTGATCGAACTTGGCACGAAAGTGATTTATCAATGCATTGCTGTTTTCCCCGGCCGCTTGAGGCAGTTGGATTTCTGCGAATTCTTCGCCGGAGAATGCGAGTTGAGCAACGCATGTTGGCGCAGAGGGCTAAGAGGGGTTTCATTCGACAAAGAGCTGCATCCAGGACAAGACATGGCAACAATACGCGGATTCATTTGGGCTGGCATCTTAGTGCTATCAGTTGCCGAGGGTGGGATGATTTGGTTTGCGCCTCAATGTTCGACGTGGCTGAATTTCATTAGTGCTGTTTGCATGTGCCGCAAAGAGTCGAACAATTTCGTTGGCAACACCAACAGGAAGGATGTTCGCGAAGCGAACGCCTGTGCCCGTTGCATATCATATCTGATTTCAGTGTGTGCAGCAAGAGGTGTGGTGGACCGTAGAGAACCCGATGTCCTCGCACTTTGTACAGTATCCCATCGCTCCGTCAGAGCATGATCGCGAATGGCGGGGTGCGCTACATAACATATGGTGCTGCTTTTTGGGTGGAAATCTTTGAAGCCTATGTTACGAGTTCCCAATGTCAGCCAAGATATCGTGTCTGCATTCGTTTTAATGACCCGCAAGGAAGCTCGTGCTATCCTGGGTCAGACCACAGGTGCTTCGCCTCTCACAAAAGTGTCTGGCAAGGAACAGATGTGGACCAATGGCAAGCACAAGGCCTTGACTGATTCGTCCGCGTACACTCGCCAGTTTGGCGAGGCAGTTGCGAAGATGATTCGCGCACTGTTTGACTGAATAGTGGCTGATGATGAGGAGTGCGATGATGAGATGAGGCAAGTGGGTAGAGGCAGAGGAGGACATAACATCATTTACAGAGAGAGCTGACACACCCACAGCAACCACTGCCCTTGTCCGCGGTGCCTGAGTTGGCCCCCGAGCAGCGCGCGCAGCCCTGCAGCTCGCCCATGGCAGTGGTGCCTGAGATCGTGGGGGCACTGTGCTCAGACACCGCCATCGCTGTCCCTCTCAGTCAGTCTCCTATCGTCCACGTCGCCCGCCCCCCCTCCCCATGCCCCCCCCTGCCCCCTCCGCGCCTGACCCGCATCCACCTCAAATTCTTTTCAAGCCCTCCTCCTCCAGGCTCGCATGGCCCTGGGGCCCATGCCTTTGCACACCCCGCTTACAGAAAACTGCGCCGAGGTCCCAGTGAAATCAAGTCGCTCGGAGAGGACGGAGGAAAGAGAGGAACACGGGGAAAGGGGGGGAAAAAGGTGGGGGAGGACAGACGAGAAGGGGGAGCGCGTTCAGATCCTGAAATCAGAACGACTATGGACACGGTCTGACCGCGCACTGCCAAACATGATTCGAACCAGAAACGCGAGCCCAAATCAGCAAGCAGAAATTGCTTCACCATTTCCCCAGCAAATAAGCGATACAAATCGGCGGTGGCCCGCAAGCGTGTCCGGTGAGCAGGGCCCGTGGACTGCAAAATTTGCCGAGGCGTGTCCAGCCGTGGTGATGTCCCGTGATGTCAGAATGACCGCCGTGCCGCGGGGCCGCTGATGCCTTCATTCGGCCCCCCCCTCTCCGTCGGTGCCATTCAGGCTGAGCTTCCGCCCCAGTGAACCGATTCGGACTTGAGGCTTTGGATCGCAGCTGCACCGCCTTCCACTGCAATGGCGGCCGCCACCGTGCTGATCGATTTGACGATCCAGCGCGAGAAGCCCACCAGCGGTGACGGCGCCCAGCAGCACATGGTCGCGGGGAGGCTCCTGACCAACATGAAAGTGCTTGATTGCTGGCTCCCGCTCGTCGCGCCCGTCTCCTGGGACCGTGGGAAGGGGACGTACGTGTCCACTGTGGCCAACCTCAAGAAGATCATCGAGACGGACTACTCGCGCTTCCACGGCTCGGCGATGAACATCTACAAAGCACTCGGGGCGACGGCCGATGGCGAGCCGCTGAAGGATGAGGAGCTCGTGCGGCTCGACCAGTGGCTATTCGTGATGATGATCCGCGCGCCTCCGACGGCGCGAGCTTCGAAGGTGGACTGGCCGCCAGCGAACATCAACGCGATCTCCATGCCAGTGTTCTGCCACGATAAGGGGGAGTGGAACACCATCGAGCTGCTGAATCGCGAGGGTCCGATGCATGGCCGCGTCTTCTCGTCTGTGCAGGACCTCAAGTTGGCAGCTCTCAAGTCTTTCGGCTACGACCTCAGCGGTGATGACGAGGCCGTTCGCCATGTCAACGTCTTCGGCAACTCTGCAGGCGTTGCGGCTGGTTATCAGTTGTCCGACACCTCGCGCGTCGTGGACGGTAAGTGGCACAGCATCACGGTCGGCCCATCCGAGGACAGGCCTCACGGGAGGGCGCCGACTACGCCCGAGGGCGACTCGTGGGATGGCTGGGACATGATCGCCGCCGAGGATGACAGACAGTGAGTTCATATGCAGTTCGCCTGCAAACATAACCCGAGCTGTTGGCAACTCTTTTACGTGATCATATGTCACGGACCTTCGGCCGTCGGCTGCGTGCATCTGTGGCTCGCCAGCTTCTTGCTTGCGTGCCAGCTATGCACTATGTGTGATATTCGTTGCACAGCTCGGAAACGCGTCTGAAAGTTTTGCACCTCCGACATCAGAGGAGCTTGTTCGAACCCATGAGGACCCATGCGAACTCATGCGGCCCCGAACGCGCGCTAGTCTCACACACGCCCCGAGCTAATACGAACCCATACGTAAACCCATACGAACTCATACACTCCTCCTCCTTGCACTCCTTCGAGCGCCGATCGAGCGCCGGTGCGTTGAAACTCGTCCGAGCCCACGCGAAAACTGATGCAAACCCAACCGCCAACTCAGCACGCAGGACATCAGCCCCTGGAAACATACCCTGGAAACCAGCACCTGGAGTTGCCACCCTGGGTCAAGCTTGTCTTTGCGAGGGCACGATGGCGCTCGCATTCGCGCCGCCTGATCTGATGGCGGCCTTGCCAAACCGTACGACTGAGGAGAGGCGCCGCTTCGTGATGGACAACGCCAGGACTTCTGCCGTCAAGCTGCACTGGGTCCAATGGGCAGCCTACGGGGTCGCCAGGGTGCCACCCGACGAAGACGACGACGACGCCGTGCCCGCCGAGGTCATCGAGGAGGACACGCAGCGCGAGTACTTCAGGGTCGACTACTTCGGAGACCGCTCACCCGACGACACGCGCTATTGGGAGAGCGAGCCCGAGTCGGTGACGAGCCCGCAGGTGGATCGCGGAGAACGGGGGGAACCCGACACCATAGACGTCGACGACCCCACGGTGCAGGATGGCGCCGAGAAGGACAGCGACGACGGCGACTCCCAGGTGAAGGATGGCGCCATGGCCGAGAAGGACAGCGACGACTCCAGGGTGAAGGATGGCGCCATGGCCGAGACAGACAGCGACGACTCCGAGGGGAAGGGCGGCGCCAGCGAGCAGCACGACGCCAGCGAGCAGCACGACGCTAGCGAGCAGCTAGCACGACGCCAGCGAGCAGCACGACGCCAGCGAGCAGCACGACAGCGACGACCGCGAGTGGCTGTGGGCGCTCGTGACGGACCGCGAGCGGATGCGCAAGTTGTTGGAGGCGTGAGTGCTCGAGCCTGTTCGTTGGGAGGGTTAGGGAGGTGGAGAGGAAGAGGAATTATGAATATGATAAGTGTAGGAGGGAGGAGGAAGGAGGGAGGGGGGAAGAGGAGGACGAGGATACCTACGAGAGAAATCAAAGAGGATGAGGAGGATGAGGAGGATGAAGAGGATGAGAAGGATGAGGAGGATGAGGAACGGAGGCGAAAGACCAAAGGGGGGAAGGGGCACAATCGGCCTGCGCGCCATCGCGCATGCCCGCGGCCGGCCCAGGCCCAGCAGCTGCTAGTCCGAGCCAGGCGGAGGAGGAGGGGCGCCCCGCCTCCTCCTCCTCATCCTTCCTCCTCTTGCTTTTCTCTCCTGCTCCTATTCCTCCTCCTCCTCCTTCCTCCTCTTGCTCTCCTCCTCCTCGTCCTCCTCCTCCTCCTCCTCCTTCCTCCTCTTGCTTTTCTCTCCTGCTCCTATTCCTCCTCTTCCTCCCCCTTCCTTGCTCTCCTCCTCCTCGTCCTCCCCCTCCCTCGCCCCCCCCCACCCCCCCCACCCTCGCGCCCCCTTCTCCTCGGCCCCCCCTCCCTTCGGGCGAGGGCTCGCCCTGGCAGCTCCAGCCGATGGGCGGGCGTGGGGGGGGGGGGCAGGAGGAAGGGGGGATGCGTGACACGAGAACCAACGACAGCTCAAGATAACGCGGCAAATTGGCGAGATTGTCTAAGGCGAAACGCTTGTTCTTGTCGCGCGGATGTAAGCAAGATGTATTCCCGAAGAAAGTAAATAGCATTTTGCAGAATTAAGTTAAGTATTGCATACACATACTGTTAAACACAACATCAACAATACAGTATCAATGATTTCAGTTCGTGGGGTCTGGCCCAAGACGCGGGGTCTGACCCCAAACTCTGGGATCAGCGGGGTCTGATCCTAAGACCCCATGGGTTCGACAGGAGAAAATAGACCACGAAGCGGAGCTGGGAGGGCCAGTGCGCGGCGCGCGAGACATGGACCGCAAAATCCGCCAGAAACTCGAGGCCCCCGTCGTTCAGAAAAGACCGCCATCTGGGATGCCAGTTGCCCGCCCCTTCCCCCGCGTGCTCGGGGACAGCGCGACAACTCGATCGAACCTTCTCGGGCGTGGGGCGGGCAAGGCAGGTGGATAATTCCGCCTGTTCCCATGGCCTGGGCAGCTCGCCCCGACTCGGCGCCGCCGGGCTGCCAGAGGTCGATCCAGTCCACGGCGGCCGCGTCCACGGCGATCAGCGGGTCGGTCATGGCCAGATTGGCACGGCCCCTGGCTCCGCCGGCGGGGGTGACGCTGGCCTTCCACTCGAACGCGCGGTGGATGAAACCCGCGCCGCCAGCGGGGCCATCTCGCAGCCGCTCTCGCCAAGCCTTGGCTCGCTGCGACTGGAGGGGGCCCTCGATGGCGCGTGCCCCCCTGGGAGCGCGGCGCTGGAGCTCCATCGCCCGAGGGGCCTCGATCTGCAGCGCGTCACCCGTTCTGGCGAGCACAGCCAACCACGACAGCTCCGGGTGAATCTCACCCGAGTCGTTGCCCAGGGCGCTGCACCAGCGCTCGGCGCTGTGGGTGGGGCGCCGATGGAGGCGGCGCCAACGGCTGGCCAACGGCCCCCAGCCTTGGCTGCGCGCGGCCTCGGCCATCAGGATCAGGTCGCCCGCGCGCGCGGCGACCTGGCGCCGGGCTCGGGGGCGCGTCGAGCCTCGCGGCCTCGCATGCGCCTTTGGGCCTCGCCAGCGGGGCGCGCGCCCATCGTGGGGCGCCCCCGCGGCCCCTGTAGTCCTCCTCTCCTCGGAGGTCGAACAGCCTTCGGAGGTCGGTCTCCGCTGCCGACGAGAAGCGGCGCCAGAGGTCGTCCAGCTGCTGGTCTTAGCAGTGCGCGTTCGGGTCGATTTGGGGCCCTTCGGGCGGCTGCGGCCTGCATCCCGCAGGCACTCGAGTGGGGAAGGCCCGAGGCGCGACCAAACGCCAGCCCGTCAGCTCCCGCAGCGGTCGCGACAGACAGGGCTGCGCGGGGGGGCGGGGGCGCCCGCCGTCTGGGCCTCCGCGAAGGCGTGCGCGATGCGCGTGTCCACCACGAAGAAAGCGATGATCCTGCCTCCGCCTCGGCCTTGACAGGCGGCGTCTGCAGGGGCGAAGATGATGCCCCCCACGTCGCTGCACCAGCCCCCGTTCTTGAGCGACTCTGGCGCATTGCTGAAGCCGGCCTGCAGAACCCACGGCGTGTCGCAGGAGCGGACCAGCTCGCCGATGGCCTCGAGGATTGACAGTTTCCGAATCGCCCATCCCTCGGCGGTGCAACAATAGGCCGTGACGAGCATGGGGCCTCTTCACTGAAAGCCCGGCGCCCATGCGGCCGCCGGCCGCCCATGCGAGTCTGGCGGCGAAAAGTCGCGCGTGTCCACGCCCTCCAAGTGAGCGAGGCCGACGCACCCGGGGGCCACGCAAGCCCACTCCAGCACGCATCCCCCCCTGCGGGGCGAAGGGCGGAGGCGGCGAGGCCGACCGCGAGGTGCCTGGCGTAGCATGATGCACTGACCTCGCCGATGAGTCCGAGGAGAGCTTGTGCTCCTGTGCGCAGAGGAGCGCGTCGAGGCCTAGAGGATGCTCGTCGAGGTGGTCATGCTGGCGCTTAGCCTTCTGATCATCATACCTGTACTGGCCCCCTTGCCACGGGATGGGTCCGAGGTGCCAGCCAGGCTGATCACCTCGCCCTGGGCCTCCAGCGCGAGGGAGGGGAAGTCCATGTCGATGACGCCGTGCACGATGGCGGAGGTGCCAAGCCCTGGCCGTTGTCGAGGTCTTCGATCTCACGCCGCATGGCCTCGAAGTGCTCTCGCCATCGCCTCAACCATTCGCGCGGGTCCTGAGAGGAGAGGTGCCGCGCCCGCCGCGAGCACCGTGGCCGCTGGCACCGACGACTGCGGAAGTCCCCGACGCAGATCTCGATGGCCACGTCCGCGCGGGCATGCGGCATGGAGGTTCCGTCCCGCTCCGTGCGCTCTAGGAAGAGAGGGCCCAGGCGGCATGGGTGCTCCATGAACCTGGCGGCAGATGGGGCGCAATACTGACGCCACCATTGACTGTCCATGTCCTCCTCGATGGTGTGTGGGTTCCCCATCCAGTGGCCCGTGTAGGTAAGTAGACGGTGCTCGAGGGTCCACTTGGCTCGCGGCGCTCGGCGCCGCTCGGGGTTTGATCCATCAGGCCCTTGGCGGCAGCCGGGCGATCTCACGGCGGCGCCGCTCGTCGCCGCAGGCGCCAGCTCCCATCCTGCGAAGAGCTGGCCGCCAGGCGCGTGTCCACCGTCGGCAGGCATACGTAGCACGTAGCCGGCATTGAAGAAACCGACCTGCTTGCCCGGCGCGGCGGCGGCCCTGGGCGGGGGCAGCGCAGGAGCAGCGGGGCGCTTGCCGCGGCCTCGGCGCAGCCCTCGGCGAGCTGGGCGCCGCTGGATGCGTGCAGCATCTTGGCAAGGGGTGGGGGCCAATCGTGGTGCCGCGCTCCAGCCTGCAGAGGCCGCGCTGTCAGTCTCGCCTGACTGGGGCCCCAGGGGCTCCTCCAGCTCTGGCCAGGATGCGATTCCGCCCGGCAGGGTCCAGAGGGGGGCGCACGTGAGTCCTTGCGCTGCCGCTTGCGCCGTGCCCAGGAGAGTCAGCAGCAGGCCCGGTGCCCTGGCCAGGAGGTGGGGCGTGGGTGCCCTCTGGCCCCCCCCGCAGTTGGCCCCGCTGCGCCCTTTCCTCCTTTGCCTGCGCCCTTCCCTGCTGGCTGCTGGGGCGGCGGCGGCGCGGCGGCCGCGGCGGCGGGCTCGAGGGCCGCCGAGCGGGGCCGCGTGGCCTTGGGGCGGTCCTGCATCTTCTTGAGCTCTGCGCGCATGGACTGGATGCCCTCGGCAACGGGCCCGAAGTGCTTCTGGGCTCCCCCTTTGATCTGCTCGACGAAGGTGGTGACCTGCCCCTGGAACTGCGCCTTCTCGGTACCTGAGATGTCCAGGCCCTCCAGGTCGAAGAGGGATCCCGCGGCGACGTCCAGGACCTCCGCGCCCTGCTCGAGGAAGCGGGAGAGGTCGAGGGCAGCTCCCTGGTGCGCGGGGCCAGCAGGCGCCGCGGGAGCGACTGAGGCCGCGGCCGCGCCTCCCGTGGCCGCGTCGGCGTAGGCCTGGGCGGCCGCGGCCTCGGCCTCGGCCACCTCGACGATGGCGCCCCCCTGCTCCGTGCATTTTTTTCGAGCCACTGCCCCGCGTCGGCGACGGCCGTGATGGCCGCCTTGGGCGCGTGCTGTGCCCTGCGGACGCACGCCCGCGCCACGTAGCGCACCGCGTCGGCGCGCTCGGAGGGCGGCGGCGCCAGGGCGAGGGCGAGGCCCTGCAACCGCTGGGCCGCGACGACGTCCTCCGACGGCAGGGCGGCGCGGAGCTGGCGCGGGAGCTCCTCGGGGGTGGCCCGCGTCCGCCTCGGGCGACTGCCCGCCCGCGACGCTGGCCCCCCCGGCGACGCCCAACCCCCCGACGGCGCGCGCTCCTGCGACCGCGCGGGCTGCAGGCCCCTGCGGCAGCGGAAGCATGTGGCGCTGGTGACCCAGTTCCACTTGTAGCCGCGGGCCCTGCACTTCGCGTGCTGCATGGCCTGCTGCTCCTGGTTCCAAGCCTTCGCCCCGCGCTTCCCATTGCCGCCCGCGCGCAATGCCGCGGAGGCGAGCCGGCCCACCGGGGGCCCGCGAGAACAAAGCTGGTCCCTGAGAACGCCGCGTTGCCAAAATCGCCGAGGCCGCCAGGGGAAGGGGCTGCCCTCCCGCCTCGGCGGCGCCCTGGGGCCAGACAGGCAACGGCGCCAAGGGCCCCTTTGGACCCCGAGCGGGGCCCGGAGAGGACATGAGCCAACATTGCTACGGGGGAGAAGGAGGAGCAGGAGGAGGAGGAGGAGGAGGAGGAGGTGGAGGAGGAGGGGGGGGAAGGGGAGGAGGACGAGGAGGAGGAGGAGGAGGAGGAGGAGGAGGAGGAGGAGGAGGAGGTGGAGGGGCAGGAGCAGGAGGAGGCGTGAGGAGGAGGGGGGGCGCTGGCGATCCTCGAGGTTGCAGTCGTCGTCGCTCTCGCGCGCGGCGCCCTGGCGGCGCCAGTCGGCGGCCCGAGATCCGGGTCGAAACGCGCGGGGATTGGGGAGGGGGGGGGGGGGCGGCTGATTTGCAGCGCCGCCACGGGCGTCTTCGATCTCCCGAGTTGCCGCGGGTTGACCGCGGCAAGAACGCTATGAATAGTTCTGCCGTGGGGGGATGGAATGGGGAGATATGATCAGATCATCCGTATTATCGCGCATGTTGAGTGTGCGTGTTGCACAATCGCGTCCTGTATCTTTCCTCTCTTTTCCCCCCACGCGATACTTGTCTTTCTCGAAAATGGGCTGGGCAAGCGGCGCTAGGGAAACATGGTTTTGGGGAAGCGGTCTCCTGGAAACTGGCTCTCTGGGTGAGCGGTCCTGGATCGCAGGGCCGGCTCTTGGACTTTTCTTTGCGGGGGTATCGCGCATTTCTTCAGCCTCGTGGGGCGTGTTGGACCGTGTCGGGATCTTCTGTGGCCGTCTTGGGTTCTTTGGAGAGTCTGCTGGGCCGTCGTGAGGGTCTTCTGGGAGGCCTTTGGCAGTCTTTTCGGTGCATGTTGGGCCCTCTTGAGCCGTCCTGGGCCGCAGCGAGGCTGTTTTGGGTCGTCTTGTGCTCCTCCACCCAGGACGTGTTCGGCCTACTTGGTGATCTTTCGGGCTCATCCTGGGCCGTTTTGGAGCATCCTTGAAGCCCTGTTTGGCAGCCATCTTGAAGCCATGTTGAACCCAGAGGCCGGACGTACAAATAACAACATGAACAACTGACAGATGTTTGTCAATTTTCACTGTCCTGTGCCTCTCTTGGAACATGTTTGAGCCTCTCTTGCGGCCTGTTGTCTTTGGGGCCCCTGGTGCCTCTTGGAATCGAGTCGAGTCTGCAAGGGCCATCTTGGACCCCTCTTGCTTCTCCTTGGCACTCTAAGCCGTCTTGGACTCCTCCTTGAGGCCGAATGAGCTGCCAGGAAAATCAGGGAATGAACAGGAGTCGCTCTCCTCTCTCATTTATGCAAAGTTGAGTCTGGCGGGGGGAGAATTCAAAAGGGTGAGTCCCACGCGACAAGAGGTCCCAGAGGGGTCGGTGGACTACCGCCACCGAGACGTCTAGCACGACCTTGTCTTCGATCACCCAGTCGTCTACCTCCGAGTCGTCGACCACGTCCAAGAGTACTACCACCGAGACGTCTAGCGCGACCGTGTCTTCGACCACCCAGTCGTCTACCTCCGAATCGTCGACGACGTCCATGACTACTGCCACCGAGACGTCTAGCACGACCGTGTCTTCGACCACCCAGTCGTCTACCTCCGAGTCGTCGACCACGTCCAAGACTACTACCACCGAGACGTCCTCCTCAACCCTGACCACAAACACGGAGACGTCGAGTATGACAACTGCCACCGAGACGTCTAGCACGACCGTGTCTTCGACCACCCAGTCGTCTACCTCCGAGTCGTCGACCACGTCCAAGACTACTACCACCGAGACGTCCTCCTCAACCCTGACCACAAACACGGAGACGTCGAGTATTACAACTGCCACCGAGACGTCTAGCGCGACCGTGTCTTCGACCACCCAGTCGTCTACCTCCGAATCGTCGACGACGTCCATGACAACTGCCACCGAGTCGTCTAGCACGACCGTGTCTTCGACCACCCAGTCGTCTACCTCCGAGTCGTCGACCACGTCCAAGACTACTACCACCGAGACGTCCTCCTCAACCCTGACCACAAACACGGAGACGTCGAGTATTACAACTGCCACCGAGACGTCTAGCGCGACCGTGTCTTCGACCACCCAGTCGTCTACCTCCGAATCGTCGACGACGTCCATGACTACTGCCACCGAGACGTCTAGCACGACCGTGTCTTCGACCACCCAGTCGTCTACCTCCGAGTCGTCGACCACGTCCAAGACTACTACCACCGAGACGTCCTCCTCAACCCTGACCACAAACACGGAGACGTCGAGTATGACTACTGCCACCGAGACGTCTAGCGCGACCGTGTCTTCGAACACCCTGTCGTCTACCTCCAAATCGTCGACGACTTCCATGACTACTGCCACCGAGACGTCTAGCGCGACCGTGTCTTCGACCACCCAGTCGTCTACCTCCGAATCGTCGACGACGTCCATGACTACTGCCACCGAGACGTCCTCCTCAACCCGGACCACAACCACGGAGACGTCGAGTACGATTACCACCACCGAGACGTCAAGCGCGACCGTGTCTTCGACCACCCAGTCGTCTACCACCGAGTCGTCTAGCACGACCTTGACTTCGACCTCTCAGACTTCCACCACCAAGAGCTCCAGCACTCAGACTTCCACCACGACCTTAATCACGACCAGTGCGAGCTCGACCACGGATAGCTCCACCACGAGCGTTTCTACAACCACCTTGAGTTCAACCACTCCGACTTCCACCACCGAGATCTCCAACACTCAGACTTCCACCACGACCGTATCCACGACCAGTGCGAGCTCGACAACGGAAAGCTCCACCACGAGCGTTTCTACAACCACCTTGAGTTCAACCACTCCGACTTCCACCACCGAGAGCTCCAGCACGACCGTATCCTCGACCAGTGCGAGCTCGACACGGACAGCTCCACCACGAGCGTTTCTACAACCACCTTGAGTTCAACCACTCCGACTTCCACCACCGAGAGCTCCAGCACTCAGACTTCCACCACGACCTTAACCGCGACCAGTGCGAGCTCGACAACGGAAAGCTCCACCACGAGCGTTTCTACAACCACCTTGAGTTCAACCACTCCGACTTCCACCACCGAGAGCTCCAACACTCAGACTTCCACCACGACCTTATCCACGACCAGTGCGAGCTCGACAACGGAAAGCTCCACCATCACCTTGAGTTCAACCACTCCGACTTCCACCACCGAGAGCTCCAGCACGACCGTATCCTCGACCAGTTCGAGCTCGACAACGGAAAGCTCCACCACGAGCGTTTCTACAACCACCTTGAGTTCAACCACTCCGACTTCCACCACCGAGAGCTCCAGCACGACCGTATCCTCGACCAGTGCGAGCTCGACAACGGACAGCTCCACCATCACCTTGAGTTCAACCACTCCGACTTCCACCACCGAGAGCTCCAGCACGACCGTATCCTCGACCAGTGCGAGCTCGACAACGGAAAGCTCCACCACGAGCGCTTCTACAGTCACTTTGAGTTCGACCTCTCAGACTTCCACCACCGAGAGTTCAGCTACTCTGACTTCCACCACGGCCTCATCTTCGACATTCTCTAGCTCAACCAGTGTCAGTACAAGCAGCGGCAGCTCTACCACGACGCTGTCTTCGCGTACTGAGACGTCGCTCACTCTGACCTCCACGACCGCGTCTTCCACCACGACCGCGTCCTTCACCACTGGGAGCACCATCAGCGAGACCGCTACCGCGACAACCGGGACGTCTACCACGACGTTGACTACGATAACAGCGTCTTCGACGACTCTCAGCTCGAAAACTTCCACCACGACCATCACGCACACGTCAACGCTGACCTCGACCTCCGAGACTTCGCTTACTGGAACCTCGAGCACAACCATTTCGACATCCGTGACATCTACCAGCACCCGCACTACCACGAAAACGTCAACCACCACGGTGACCCATACGACCACCCGCAGCTCGACGGTCACACAGAGTTTCACCGACACCTCGTCAGGCACGTCCACGACGTCGTTCCACACCACAACGGCGTCCAGCACCACGTCGCTGACGATCACCTTGACCAACACCACGGGGACGGCCACCCCGAGTCGGTTCTCCATGGTGAAGTCCCAGTTTGGCGTCGAGCTGGACACCACGGTCACCAAGGCAGAGGTGGAGATCACAGCGCAGTCCTCCATTTCGGAGTATTTGGAGGTCAGCAAGTCTCTGGTCACCATCGACGACGTGTATGAGGTAATCTTACGACGCCGTCTTGCTGCAGAGAGGATGCTCACCTCGGCCGTCACATTGTGGCATGTGGACTACACCGTCGAAGTGTCGGGGACGGACTATCAAAACGTCCAGCTCGCCCTGGCCAAACTGGAGAACGATACGATGGCGGGCCAGTCAAATTTGACCCTCGCGATTAAAGCCGCGTTGGCCGACCAGGGCATAAATTCAACAGTGTTTGTGGATTACGTTTATGATCCTGTCGTAGAGCTGTGGATGTACACCACAGCCACCCTCACGTCGACGTCATCAACGACGTGCTGCGTGTGCCCATGGCCAGACGTGGACCCCGTGCCCATAGGGGTCGCGGGACCCGACTTTGACAGCATCTCCAGCCTGCCTGACCTGCTCCGCATCGAGTGCACTGGCTTCAAGTGGGGCGACACTTGCACTCCAGTCTGTGGGGAGGGCTACCACGTGGCAGAAACGCTCCTCTGCAGCAGCGTCACGGAGAACGGGGCGGTCCTCGTAGACGGGGAGTGGCAGGGGACCGCTAGGTGCGAGCCAAACGTTTGCGTGGGAAGCCCGCCCATAGAGATGCCAGTCGGCTACGACCCCTTGGACGAGGATTGTTTTGACAGGAACTACACACAGACGTGCAATGTCTCGTGCTCGGTGGACGATGGCTACGAGAACCTGGCGGACCCTATGTCGATCGAGTGTACGGCCACGACGGCCTACGCCTGGGTCAACACCACAGGAGTGTGCACAGAGAAGGCCTGTTACGCAGACACTGTGCCGTTCATTCCGAACGTGGTCGACAGCTCGTCCTGCATCGACATCGCCAGCGGCGCGAAGTGCACGCCCGTGTGCAACTCGTCATACGAGCTCCATGCCCCCCTCAACTGCACGAGGGGCGCTTTCGACATGGTCCCGCTGGTCTGCGTGCGCACTGAGGATATGGAAGCGCTCGACTCGGCAGTGGGCCTCGTCGTGGAGGCGGCGCTCGTCGGCAGCAGCCCAGGCTCGGACCTCACCGCCAAGTGGGCCGCAGGCAGGGAGCAGTTCGAGGCGATCAAGGGCGCGTTCGGCGCGGTCCTCGGCCTGTCCACTGGCCAGATCTACGTGTCCGTGGTGAAGGGCCTCAACTCCGATCACCAGTCTGGGCTTCCCTCGAGGCGCCTGACGACGTCGCATGGGTTGTGGATGCGGCTTATGTTCCAAGTGTATCCCACTAACAGTGAAGCAAACATCATGGGTGGCCTGGCAAGCCTCAACGCGGATGGGGGCAACTTCACCAGCGAGCTAGCTGCGGCTTTGCGGGATGTCGACGTCGTCGTTCCGCAGGGCCTTACCGCGGCCACACTCGTCGTCGGGACGCCGGCCTCCACCGTCGCAACCCTCCCAGTGGCACGCTGGGTGTTGCGCAGTAACTGGTCGAGTTGTAGCACCTTGTGCGGCAAGGGGGAGCAGACCCGCGTAGTGGAGTGCCTGACCGGCTTCGTGGAGCTGTGCAACGCGAATGCCGCGCCGGACTACACCCAGGAGTCTTTCATGCCTTACTCGAAAGACTGCGAGGAGTACACCTCGTGTCCCTACGACTGGACCTGCCCCGCGGGCCGTGACCCGGTCACCGGCGAGGGCTGCGAGTCGCAAGCCTCTTTCGTGGTAGGCTCGATTGTCGTCTCCTTCTTCATTGTGTGCTGCTGCTGGATCCAGTACGTCCGGAGAATGATCGTTCTACCGACGAGAGGGTTTGTGGGTGTCAGGCTGGGCCGTCATGGCCGGAAGGTTGACATCGAATGGACGAGGGTCGACGACCCCCTCGGCCAGCAGAAACCGAGGCTGCACTACAATCTCGGCCCTGACGAGATGGCCCAGTTCTATGAGAACCGCGAGCGCACGCCAGGCTTGGCCACTTTGATTCCGCAGGACGGAGCGGAGGATCCGATCGGGCCCGTGGACCTGGACTTCAGTGGCACAGTGGATTTTGAGATTCATCTACAGGTGATGACGTTGGCTCGGGACTCTCTTGTGATCGGGAAGGTCTTCCCCGACGGCGAGACGCCGTACGGCACCGGCAAGTCGAAGGCCCTGGTAATCAAGAACGGCATCCCCGCCTGGCAGATCGGTGACGAGTGCATCACAGGCAAAACGAACGTCGCCGACGGCTACAAGCACGAGCTCTCCGTCAAGTACAGCACGAACGAGGACGCGTATATTCTCAAGGTCGACGGCATCGTGGAAGCCGTACGACAGGGCGCCGTCGTCGACAATGTGGACACGAAGCTCGTCCTTGGCACCTCGTCCGCTCCCAGGAACGACAAATTCAACGAGCTGTACACCGATTTCGAAGAACTACGCATCGCTGGCATCGAGGTGCATCCGCTGGCGGAGCGGGGGGACGAGCCCCTCTTCGACGGCGATATTGACGAGCTCACCTGGAAGGAGTACAGGTGGAACAAGGACCTCGGCATGATGGCCTGGTTCGCGTATGATCTGAGCGTTGAGACCGAAGATGCGATTGTGAAGAAGCAGGCGACCGCTCGGTCGCCCCCAGTGCCCTCAATCGAGAGGCCTTCGGCCACAAGCTCGTCCCACACGGCGTTTCAGAAAGGCCAGGTTGTGGAGTACTGGTCGAAGACCATCCACACATGGCTTCCAGCCAGGATCGTCGATTTCAAGCCCGTTCACTTCGACAAGAACCTGGATATCAATACGATCAACTACAACGTGTACGTGGTGTCGGCGGGACAGAAGATTCCCGACGTCGAGATGAAGGACTTGCGACTGCCGTTAGCTGAGCGTGAACCCGTGAGCATATTTTCCCAGAAGCATGGGAGGTGGTTCCCAGCCGTAGTCAACAAGGCGATGAGCGATCTCGACCCGAGGCTCGGGTGCGACGTCACGCTGGAGAACCAGCTGGCGGACGACGGTAGGACTTACGTCATGAGCGAGCTGCAGAAGGACCTCGATGAGTACAGCAGGGACAAGAGAGCTCGCGAGAGGGCGGCAGGGTACGTCCCCGCACGGCGGAGTTCGCAGGATGAGGAGGGCAACAACGTGCGTGAGCACGACGATGAAGAAGGCGGTGTGCCCGCGCTGAAGAACATGCCGTCCAAGCGCCTGCGGAGACGCTACACCAGGGGAGACCTCGTCAGCGTGTACAGGGGCGTCGAGGTCGGTTTCCTGTCGGCCGAGGTCGTCCGAGAGATGGACGCGGCAGAGCAGGGCCAGGCGGAGATGGAGCAGGCGGTCCGGGGGAATAGGCGAGGACAGAAGAAGGCTTCGGCCGCGAGCGACCAAGAGGACATCCAAAAGATGGAACGCGAGCTCGACCGCAAGCTGGGCGGGCTGTCAGCCAACCAGACTCTGCTAGCTGCCCAGTCGGGCCGAGAAGCTGATAACAACGCCGAGAAGAAGACGAAAAAAAAGATGAAGTCGAGCGCCAGCGACCATCGCTACGCGACGGTCGTCGTCAGGCTCGCCACGAACTCCCACGAGTCTCCCCGCGAGGACGGCGGCGAAGGCGTCGTCTCCATGCCGGGGGACACCGAGATCCGGGTGCCGGAGTTCCTGCTGCGCCCGATGCCGCGCGCGGGCAGCGTCCAGCAAGAGGGTCGTTCGTCATCGTTGTCTGCTGGAGGCTTGAGGTCCCTATTTCGAGCCAGCGCTTCGTCGCTGGTGACGCCACCGCCGAAGCCCGTGCCCTCCATCCGCGCCTCGTCGCAACCAGCGCCCGCTGAGGAAATCCTCAACGTCTGACGAGCGCACCTCTCGGCGAGTTTCGGCGCCTCTCGCATGATGCATGATGCTCTGGGATGTTTTCGGCTTCACAGTCAGCTATCTGTTGCAACCACAAAACGAAGAAGCCAATGCGCCCTGACGGCAGATCGGCTGCAATGCATATGAATCAGAATTGGCCATCATAGCGACTCGCTTGCCTTGCACACGCGGGATTGAGGGTAGGGAGGGACAGAGGGGAACAGGGGCGGACAGGCAGGGACAGCCGAAACAGGCAACCCCTTTTGAGAGAAAGCTGCAGAGCTGCCAGACAGTGGCGCACCACGTGTGGAAACACCGCTATCATTCGACAGCGTCGCTGTCAGCCGGTCTTCGTCCTGCTGGGCTGCATTCAGCATGCGCCTTGACTCTTTTGCCCTCTGTTGCGACCGCGCAGGGTAGATTTCGACCCAACCGATCTGATTCGACATCGATTCCGGCCAGCACGATCCGATTCGATGTGGCCCGATGCGACGCGCATCTCGATTCGATTCGATTCGATTCGATTCCCCGATTCGATGCTGACTGATCCTGCACCACGTCGGCTTTCTCCCCCCACACAGACAGACCCACCGCTCACGGCTGCTCACACGTTCGCCCACGGGGGCCTGGCCGTCCTCCCAGGGAGAGCCCTGACCAGTGTCCTCATCCGCTGTATTCACGGCCCAGGGTGAGCGGTCAGGCTGTAGTCACGGCCCAGCGGGAGCGGCTAGGGGCCGGCCTGAGTCTGGGCTTGATTGGACCTGACTTTGGGCCGTGACTGCGGTTGAGCCGCTGACTGCATGGTGTTCGCTCAGATTTCCAGATGCTGTGACTGCAGCCAAGACGCAGAGATACGGAACTTCGAGCTCAGATGCAAAGATGCTGGGACAGCAGCCGTCGTCGTCGCGTGTCGATGTGTTCGGGAGTTCTTTTCCGCCGTTTTGGGCCGGTCGGAGGCCCCTCGTCGGCACGGGCGGCCGGATCCGCCTCGAGTTTTTTGTTGGCCAGAGCGCACCCCAGGAGGGTGTGCGGGTTCGATCTTCGTGCCGTCGTTGGGCCGCCGTCGGTGTCATCGTTGCCCTCCTCCTCCTCCTCCTCCTCCTCCTCCTGTTCTGTTTGTGCTCCCGATGAGGACGATCCGCGGCGGACGACACGCAGGGGTGAGGCACGGAGAGACGGAGCGGCCATCGAGGAAGAGAGAGAGAGAGAGAGAGACGACGACGGCCAAGACTCAGGAGGGAAAGAAGCACACAGACACAATTCATCGTCGACGCCCCAGAAAATAAGAAAGAATGTGGGCAGTGGGGGGGAGACAGAAACCCAGAAAACACGGGAAAATATATGGGATCCTCTGTTGTTTGTGTGCCTTTCTTCGTGTGTCCCAGGGCCCCATTCAAAGGCCACGGCGCGAGAAACGGAGAGGGGGAGGAGGAGGAGGAGGAGGAGGAGGAGGAGGAAGAGGAGGAGGAGCGATGAGGAGGGGGAGGAGGAGGAGCAGGAGGAGCAGGAGGAGGAGGAGGAGGAGGAGGGAGGGAGGAGGAGGGAGGAGGAGGAGGAGGAGGAGGAGAGGAGGAGGAGCGAGGAGGAGGAGCGAGGAGGAGGAGGAGGAGAGGAGGAGAGGGAGGAGGAGGAGTGTGGAGTGTGGAGTGGAGTGTGAAGTGTGGAGTGTGGAGTGTGGAGGGAGGAGGAGGAGGAGGAGGAGGAGGAGGAGAGGAGGATGAGGAGCAGGAGGAGAGGAGGAGGAGGAGGAGGAGGAGGAGGAGGAGCGAGGAGGAGGAGCGAGGAGGAGGAGCGAGGAGGAGGAGAGGAGGAGGAGGAGGAGGAGGGAGGAGGAGGAGGAGGAGGAGGAGGAGTGTGGAGTCTGGAGTGTGGAGTGTGGAGTGTGGAGGAGGAGGAGGAGGAGGAGGAGGAGGAGGAGGAGGAGGTGGAGGAGGAGGAGGAGGAGGAGGAGGAGCAGGAGGAGGAGGTGGGAGGCACGCGTCTCCGTGCGGCCGCAGTGCTCGGCTGGGTCCGCGCCCGAGGGCGGGAGGCCGTCCAGGACGGCGCCGGCGATCCACCGACACGGTCCCGGCGGATGCTGCTTTGCTGCTGCTGTCTTGCGTCGGCCCAGGGAGTCCAGGCCCTCAAGAGCCGAGCGTCCGAAAGCGTACCTCGGACAGGAAAACATCGCAAGACCTCCCCCATGCCAGGCAGCTTTAGAGCAAGCACGATAGTGGGCTTCACACTCTCAGCACCAAATTCGCAGTGATCGAAATCTAACAGCTGGCCCCCTGGGAGCGTGCTCAAGTGTGAGACCTCCTGTAACTTCCAGCTGGCTGGCAAGTGCTCCTCTGTACGGCACCCTGGGTGTTCCATAACGAATTTGGCCCCTACGGCGGAACACGCGAGAGCGAATCGGATTGTGGTTCTCAAGGGGGCGTTAGAGAGGTCGAGCTGGTCCCACTGAGCTGCGCCTCGAGATGGCATGCCCCACAAACAATCATTGGAACGAATGACGCGGGGGTAAGGCTTGTTCTTAATAGGGGTTGGGGGACGCCTGCGAGCACAAGGTGGTCCCGCCACCACGGCCCACACCTGCCCCGACAGAATTAGTTTAATCAACGCCTGGACTGCAGCACGGGATGACAAATCACCTGACTTCGCAGCATTGGCCATACCGGTGCTCAGCACGATTACTCTGAGCCCTAACTTTGCCGGAAATTCATCCATGTAGTGCTGGACGGCCTGGGGCCGCCGCTGGCCCGAAAAAATATGCAGGACGTAAACATGTTGCTGAGGTGGAGGCGGCACTGGAATAGGCATGGCATTGGGAACGTATGCAGGTTGAAACTCAGCTGCTACGGTGGCTACGGGTGCCAGCTTCTGCCAGCGGTCATCGGTGGCTCATTTCAACCCTGGGCCTATGCACCTGAATTTTTTTTTCTCGGCCTGCTCTGCATCTAGGCAACGAGACGCAAGCTCTGCAGCGCAAGCGACGTTGTCCTCGCGTTGTTGCAGAATTTGCTCTTGTGTGAGGAGCTTAATCGTTGCTATCAGCGTTGGCTGGCATATGTTTGACCCGTGCCTAAGATGCTTGAATAGCTTTAAACGTGTGAGATAGATCCTATTCCACGACTGGCATACGCTCCCTAGGGCCACAGTCTTAGTTAACTCTAAGTTTGGGTGAAGCTTAGCTCTGTGGGTAACCCAGGCATGGGGTGTAACAGAAGTGACGTCGCATTCGGGACACACATATAAAAACAGTCGGGGTCGTCCACGCCACATGCAGGGGGAGGGGAGACCCGTTCGCCACGCACTGTGCCATAATATCCTTACGCCACAACATCAACCGTTGTTGGTCCATCTCTGCCCCAGTAGCCCCCATTTCGACAGCCTTGATAATCTTCTTCCAAAATTTGGGCTCTCTGCGTGCGAGCCCGATCCACCAGCTCGTGTCACCAGGGGAGGGGAAAGAAAGAGGGAGCGAAG
This sequence comes from Prorocentrum cordatum, assembly GCA_963575745.1. NCBI lineage: Eukaryota > Dinophyceae > Prorocentrales > Prorocentraceae > Prorocentrum > Prorocentrum cordatum. The sequence continues at coordinate 59,766 of CAUYUJ010013658.1, read as the reverse complement.
CAACTTGGGGGAGCCACTCGAGGTCCCTTAAGAGGAGCGAAGCCCAGGAGCCCTCGAGGTCCACTAGCATGTCGAGCATGGCGAGCTTGGCTTTGGATTCACTCCTCAGGATTCGCGGCAAACATTTCAGCCCTAACTCTGAGGACGAGCGACAGCGACGGCCTGCCAGCCTTGAGCATGACTTCTTCATTGGAAGCCTTAGGCTCGGGCGGCCTCAGCAACTCAGGCTTCAGCGCAGCGCGAAAGGCATCTAGGTATTTGCTTTCGGCTCGACTCATGGTCTTGACTGGTAAAGTCCACAGAACAGCCTGGCACAAAAATCTGGAGCACCCTAAGGAAGCAGCGTACTTGATTCTCGTTTTCGGGGGGAGGTCGGGCAGCCCGAACACCGCGCGCCTCAGGGGTCCCAGGGCCGTGGTCTGATCGTGGCCCCTCATCCAAATTTCTGGCCTCCAGGACCCACCGCGGTGAAGCATGGACCCCATGTACTTGTAAGATTCAGCCTGATTCAGGCGATCGCATACATGGATGCAGGGGGCGTGGATAAGCGACGGGTCCTGTTTCCATGGGGAATCGCGGATTGCCGCCGCCGAGCGGGGCGGCGCCAGCCGCATTTTGGGGAGGGCACCTCCCCCGATCCATGGATTTGGCGACCGCGCTCCAAATCCATGGATCGCCAATCCATATTTGCGCGCCCCCGACTCATTAAGCTTGATGGCGTAGGCCCCGACTTCAAACGTGTCTTGAATTTCGTGCTCGACTCGGGCCGCGGTGGAGCCTTCTCCAGAAAAGGAAGCCATGAATTCCTTTTTCCCCTTGTCGCAATTGGGCGTGAAACCTGTCCTGACAGGTTCCTCGTGAACGATCTTGGCCATCGTTTGGGCCGCTGGTTCCCACTCGCGCGCGGAAGGGGGGCGTGGCCAAAGCGAGGAGGTCATCCAAAAGAGCAGCTCTGTGGAGGTCATAGCTATCCGCCGCTCCATGCTCTTCTCGCGACTTGGCCACACAGTCCGGAGATTTCGTCAAGCACATCTTGCACTGGGACGAGCAGCCCCTGCTGCTTAAGTCGCTCGTGCACCTTAGCACGAGCGGGAGCGAAGCTAGCGATGAACAGCATGTCCCCGAACGGCATGCCAGCTCGGGTGCCAGATTCGGGGAGGGCTAAGCTGGTGGCCATCCTGACCCCAGACCACGTTACCCCCGCCGCCTGGGACACCATGCGGACGAGCTGGGGGGCAGCCGCGGTGGTGAGGAGGGGCGGCTGTCTGAGCCAGGCGATCGCAAACATGGATCAAGGGGGCGCGGATTAGCGACGGGTCCCGCTTTCCTGGGGAATTGCGGATTGCCGCCGCCGAGCGAGGCGGCACCGGCCGCATTTTGGGGAGGGCACCTCCCCCGATCCATGGATTTGGCGACCACGCGCCAAATCCATGTATCGCTAATCCACGTTTGCGCGCCCCCGACTGAGCATGGCCTGAAACGATGGTATGAGAGCAAGCGGGATTTGCAACCTGTCGACGGTTTATTCGTCCAACGGAACATTCTCAACCACAGGCTGACGCAAAACTCGGAAGAGCGCATCGTGGAGGTCAAACAAAATCAGCAACGTTGTTTTCCTTGTACTCTTGAGGAAATCTAGGGCAGTCCTTGTGGCCAGGCATGCAAGGTCGGTACCTCTCCCGGGCAAGCCCCCCACCTGGTTGGGTCCAGCAAGTGCTTGGACAATTGATAGGACGAGAGACCTGAGAAACGCGTGATGTTGTTTGGCCATCGCGTCTCCGAGCGAAATATTTTTGTAATTGCGGAGGTTTCTTGGGGATGGGGACGGCCCACCCTCCTCTTCCAGAAAAGAGGCTCGCATCCTACCTTCTTGACGAGGGGGCACAGCAAGTTTGCCACCTCTGGGGCAGCAGCTTTGGGAAGCCCGCGTCCGATTCCCGTGGGGCTCTAAAGCGAGCTGAGGGACGTAAGGAGCGGAAGCGGGCGTGCGCCCGCGGCCGCGTCGGCTGAAGCGGCCGGCCGCCCAAATATGACTGGTGCCTCACCGCGAGGCACACAATCGCTATCGAGACCAAAAAGGATCTTCCTGTGGGTTAAGATGGCACATCCTCTCCTACTGGGACTATCGCTACTACGGTACAACAGAGCTGGAGCTTGGCTTTGCCTAGGGCGAAGCTGCTGGCTGGGCCTACCAGCCCCCCTCAAACTTAGTAGCGGAGCTGGCTTATGGTGGTCAGTTCTAGCTCTACTCCTCACCATCCACGGCATTATCTGGTGGACTACGAAAATGGCGGGACATCAGGGTGCAGTGGGTTTGCGCGGAGGAATGTAAATAGCTACGCACCACCGCAAGGGCACTTGCAGCGATACCTGTGCTCAAGCGGAGGTCTCTTACTCACGTCCTACATCCCTGCGCTTCTACACTCCTGAAGTCCACCCACCTCCTCTAATTGGAAATTTCTTCGAATATATAACGCATGTAAACATGCGATATGATATACTGCCGCCTCCAACCCCACGCAGACTTACGACTACCCAACGGAAGTCCCAAGCGACTACATCCGACTACGACCTACGAGGCCATTGGATTGGTATTACTATATGTGGGCTCACTTGGGTCGCTATCGGGAGCGCGGTAGGACATATGCGTGGCGGAGACGACACAAGAACGACCGGCCCTCACTGGGACCCAGCCGGTCAAGTACCTTTTTGCGAGTTCGTCCGCGAAATGCATGCCTGGAGCAACGTGACCACAGGCAATATGACGCCCTCCCAGCAGGCTGCAGCTCTGCAGCGAGGTTTGGGAGGTCTCGCACGGACCATAGCCATGAGAGTCCCTCCAGCAGCTATCAACTTTGGCGTCAACATAGATGGCCGCCATACTGACGGCGCCACCTATATCATGTTCCTCTTAAGCACGAAGTTCGAGAATTTAGAAGAGGAGCGCCAACTCAACTCTGGTACTGCTCTCATTGACTTCCGAGTCCACGCGGGTGAACGCATCGACCAGACGTTAGCACGTTTTGAGGTAGCCCGCTATGAAGCTGAAGCCGCCCGCTTCAACATCCCCAATTTCCGAATCCGAGCAGCGGTTCGATTCAGAGCTCTTGGAGTGGGGACATCGCGTGCACAGCTATTCCTGCAGCTTCTAAACCACCACATGCCGAGAGACCAACAACAATTTGACGCTCTACTTGAACGTGCGAGGTCATCTGCTCACATTTCTGAGAAAACCCCTGGCAATATTGGTGGTATCTTCAGTCAAGGTCATCGAACCGAGACCTTTCACGTGGAGGCTAACGCAGGGCAGCCTGCCGACAACGTCTGGAATGATGATCCACAACCAACTGAGACCACTACGCTGCTGGCTTAGAATGGTGGAACGGCCTCAGGGTCGCAAGACTCCTGGGCCAGACTTCGGGGGCCGCCTGATGCGGTATCCCCGATGCAAGCCACGGCCCTAATGGGCTCAGCGGGGCAACCCGCCGAGTCTGACTTCGACTCCGGTACTGATGCCGATGCGTCTTCAGTCGATGAAGCTACAGCCCTTGAATACTCGGGTATGCCTACATACCTCACTGAAGAACAACGAGCGCAATGGTTGTTTTTAGGCGACCAAAAACACAAGCGTTGTTGGCGGAGGTTCATGAAGAAACCAGTCCGAAAGGTAAGGCGCATCGTGCGACGAGCACTCAAAGGAAAGGGCAGACGTCGAACTAAAGGTAAAGGTAAGCGTCGACGATTGCATGGTACAGGCACACTAGCAGTCTTCGCATCTCTTACTGGGCCACAGTATGAAGGAATGTTTTTAGGTACTGGCAGAAACCGCAGGCATACATCGGGAAAAGACAAAGGACGCCGGGGAAATCCAAGGGATGCCAACGGCAAAACTATGGAGTGCGACATATGCCACAGCACAGCGTTTCCGACGCGAATGCCCTCAAGGTGATGGAAGAGGCAGGGGTCCGTCAATACATCTGGCTCAAACAGACTCCGACATGCAGTATGTTAACTGGGAGTCTCTTTTGGCTGACCCTGCCGATAGCTCAGCCGCAGTTGTTAATTTCATGGCCGCCAGGTATCTCAGCGCCAGTATGGCCCTCGAGAATTACGCCGGCGAGCTGTTCGAGGAGGTGTTCACTGGCCACAGCGACATCGATTTGGCAGAATGGCTGGGCATACCCATCGCGGGGCAACCTGCAGATATTGAATTTATCGATAACTTCCACATGCCCGCCGAAGGAGATGCTGACATGGCGGGGGCACCCGCGGATTCAGAAGTTACCGTTCCTGCAACAGACGAGGAAATGCAGTTGATGCTTTATCCTCGGGTTATTGGACGTCCGGCAGATATGGAATTAAGTGATGATGATCCTTTGCGGGAGAACCCGCGAGATGCTAGTTATCTATCTGAGCGCATTCAATGCGAACCTGGTCACAATGCAGAAATTCAATATACTTTTGTTGCTTCAGATCGGCCCATGAGCCGCCAGAAGCGATCGGCAAGCCGCCAGACCTGGAGGAAAAAGTATCGCGACGACGACGAGGGCGAATAATGGGAAGGTAGCGACCGCATGATACGTCGCGGTCGGTTCCCCAGTCGCTCACCTGATCGCGCGCGCGATCGCTCCAGTGGCGCTCGCTCCTAGCGGTCTCCAGCGCCCTCGCCCCCCTGATGCGGGAACTCCAAAGGCCCCGCCATGGCGGGGGAAATAGACCTGTCGTTTCCCCCGGGGAGGGGGCCCTTGCGGGGGAACCCGCCCCAAGATGATCAACCGCGAGAAGAGCATCCAGATGGCGGAATTCAGCGCCTCGTCGGTTACGCGGAAGCTGGGTTGGCTCGTCAATGCGCACCCCCAGATGCAATGCAGCATTGGCGGGGCCAGGGTTGGACAGAACATCGGATCCGTCACTGGCATTCTCTTTGCAAATTAATCGAGGTGGAGACGGCAAGATCATTCGTTCGAGAAGGATTGGACCTGTTAAGACAAAAGAAAAGATTGTCAAGCGCGACCACAAGAGAGCTGTCATCGAAGAAAGGAAGCTCTATAGAGGTGTTTATTGCACATGCCCCGCCTACGCAGACCACAGGCCTGGTTGCCCCCCTGAGACAATCAAGAAGCCCGAACTTCACGAGGACATCTTGGATTTGGTCTCATGGCGATGGTCGAGGTTACTGCACCGATCCTAATAAAACGCCATATAAGAGGCAGTTGACGGAAGACGACTACGGGCAAGCAACAGACAGTGAGATATCCCAATCTGTTCATATATGGAACAACCTCACACTTAACTATACATTATTTGAAGCAGTTCAATCGAGACTGGCACTCGGGGCGCGCGGGGAAACCCGCTGATCCCAAATCAGATGAAGAAGAAGAAGATGATCGACAAGAAGCTGATGAAGATGAAGGCGATGATACGGCCGAAGAAGTTGACCCCCTGGACGCGGCCTCTGCAGGGCACGCGTCGGGCGACTCCATTACTATGGACACCCGTGCAAGACGGACACTCCGATTGATCTTAGGTATGTTGCTACCGAGGCGATATATATTTCTCTTGAAAGGCGGATTGCTCACCGCGCTGAAGCTGCAGGCTGGGCGAAGACAAGCATAGCAAAGATATTCAGCGCCACCAAGTACTTTCTTGCCGGGGGTCAAAAGGCCGCTATCAAGAGCCTGGCCCTCAGAACGCCTAGTGGTGCCGACTTAAACCCTGACCGGGGCCCCGTGCGATATAAACCATGGGTACCTGCAGGGGCCACGGCTAAGGCAGCTCCCAGTCCGAAACCAGAGGCGCCTATCGATATCCCTCCATCTTCGGACTCATCAAGTCCATCGCTTGGTCCTGATCAGTTCAGACCCAAGAAGAAGAAAGGAATAGCCCAGATGATCCTAACCCTGGAGACAGTAAGCAGCAGCGATCTGCGGGGCAACCTGCCGACCGACGTCGATCCGGAGGACCAGCGGCGGCTGCTGCCGCAGCTGCATTTCAAGGCACCAGTACTCCCGCTCCAAAGGAGCCCGTGCCACGTCGCGGCCCTGCACCAGGTCGGGCGCACAGGGCCGGCTGGGCGCCCTCGCTGGAAGGATTAGCAGGGGATGCTTCCTCAACAAGGCGCGGCGCTGAGAAGCTATTGGCATCCTCATCGAAGGCGCCAGGAATGGCTCCCAAAGATAAGACAGTCGAGTCCTACAACATCAAAGAGAAGAAACGCCTAGACTACGACATCAGTACCCCGCCAGGAACTCCTCGGACGCCTAGGGGAACTGCTGGCGCTGCCATTTTGGCGGCGAGCGCGCCGGCACCTGCCGCATCAGCGGCAGTTCAGCGTCCAGCGGGGCAACCTGCTCAGAGCTCAGCGGGGCAACCTGCCCTTACTTTGGAGATGCCAGTGGGATGCCGAGAGTACTGGGGCAAGTTACGCACGTCCAATCGTATGAAGATCAACCCAGCATATCATCTTCAGATTGATGATGGATCTGATCGATATATGGCGGTGGAGTGCGACTTCGTGGGCGCCGCCATCCATCGCGACAAGGGCGCACACCCGCGCCAGATGGTGCGTAACATTATGCGTGAATGCCCGGCACTCACATGCGATTCGGAGAAGGACTATTTGACTGGGATCCGAAAATCAGAAGGTATCAGGAAGCCAAGGTTCAGCTATGAGGGGCAGCGTCACTGCTCAGAGTGGCTCACGACTGCTCTTCGCCACAATCTTTTTCATGGAGGTCATCTGTCTGACAGATTCCCGCGGGAAGTACCACCCTTCGATGAATTTGATGGACGGACTGATTGGTCAGAGCTGCTCGGCCACTGGCCAGCTGAAGGATATGAGAATCATCACCGCAAGCACCTGGGAACTGCGCGCCAGAAGCTCAAGAACCAACTCTGGGCATGCCAGGCGCTAGCTGTGCTGTACCTGATTGGCATGGTCGACCACACTGGAATGCAGAAAGACAGGTTGCAGCTCAAGAAGTGCAAGTACGCCTCCGAGTTCCACGATGCGTACTTCATCCGCCCAAGTAACGGACATAGCAGGCCTGGGACAAAGTGCCCTGAATTATTGATATGAGAACTACGGGTTTGACGGCCCCCGGTGCACTTTGTCATTTTATTCATTGTACTCAGTGGGAAAATATCCCCAACATACTTAGCGTCGGACTGTCATGCCGCGCCGACGACACCAGCGCGAAGAGGGGCAGACAGTTTGTACATGGTTGCCCGTACCTTCCTGGTGATAATAGAATCAAGTCCGGCCTGCGCGTTGATTCCGAGGTGTTGGTCATGGTCAGCTTGAAGAACCTGTTTCGGGACAAGATGCCGATTTGGCGCTCAGCAAATGACACCATAATGTCAGCAGGCCGTGACAGCAGAATTCCTCCGACTCACATCGTTCAGCTGATAGGTATTTTACCCAATGAACAATGCAGGTACAATCGCGTGGGACAAGTATGGATCAATCCCATGTACTTGTGGGACACCAATCAGCAGCTTCCGTGCAGTGATCTTTCTGTCCAAAAAATGTACATGTTCCGGAACGATGCGTCATCGTTGAAGGATTTGTTCCAAAGACCCCCTACAATTTGAAGTGTCCCGAACCGACACCTATCCAGGGAGTCGAGTTCTCAACCGTGTTCATGATACAGGACACGTATCAAGCGGGGGCACCTGTGGGGGGATCTGATGGATCTTGGATACAGGCTCAAAGTGCGGACGTGACAGGTATTACTTCAAGTGGCATCATCTGACACGCTGTACGCCAACGACCCGTGGCGTGCCCAGGTGCAGCAGCTGCCAGTACCCGCAGGGTAACCTGCTTCATTTGCGCCAATGAGCAGAGCCACAACTCCACTTGGTACTCCACAGAGTGCTGGGAGCACCAACAGCCTACAGGCGAGGCTCCAAAGCATTCGAATGGACCCGCAGCTCTATCAGGCTTTACAGGCGACGTCGCCATTTGCATTGCCGCGTCCAAATGCGGGCAACCTGTTTTTCCTGATCACCATGCTGCACAGAGAACCGAGAGTTTGGTTGGTCAGCAAGAACGGATGTACCGGCAGATACGTGAAGCCGCTCAGAGAATGCGCAGGGATGGCATTGACCTCCCTAGCGCCAACTGGACGCCGCCATGGGGGTATGTTCCGGAGCCAAATCCATCGCCAGACAACCCCAATCGGCTTGGATACGCGCCAGCATTTTCCAGTCATCCGACATGCGATCCAACGGCTGCCGACCGCCCCACAGCAGCACCAATGGACTACCCACTTTATCCTGACTATCACGCTCAGGTAAGTGGCACTCCCCGAGTGGGGGCTCAGCCCGAACACCCGCATGTACGGGCGACGGCCGACGACTTCTACCAGTCTCAGCTGACGCGTGGCTCGGGGTATGCATCAGGCGTGCCGGGCCAGATTCCTCACTGCGGATATTTGGCCGCCCCCACGGACCAAGATGCGCAGCAACAGGCCCCAGGCCTAGTAGTACCATCGTCCATGGGAAGGCTGCGCCCTGAGATCCTAGCCATCCATGAGGCGCAGCAGGCCAACATGGCGATGCAGTCTGGCCGCCAGCGTCGCAACCAGGAGCGTCAGGCTAACAGGATGCTGAGGCCTGCGGGGCAACCTGTTATTTCTAATACAGCAGGGACACCGGCGATCAGTCCAGCCGCGATCGCAGCAATGCAGCCACCGACGGTTTCACCGATTCGATATGAAGCCGGTGAGACCACTCTGGAGCGCCAGACGCGTATCAGGCCATCGGCAACACCGCCCATATCAGCGACTGCGACTTCAACAAGTGTGCCATATGCCTGGATCATTTCATGAACCACGATAAGGTCTGGAGGCTCCAGTGCGACCACAATGCAGGGGCACCTGCTGCATCAGCACCACCTTCTGTGCCGGTCAATGACACGTGGTTGAGGCGTATGGAGAGGGCTACTGATAGGAGCGCTCAGTGGCTTCAGTCTCCACATGCACACATGCCATATGGGCGAGACATTCGTCCACGAAATCAGCGTAGGACGGAAAGCCCATTGAGCGCGCGTTGTGGCAGCATTGCGATATCCGAACGCGACATGCTGCATACTGTGTTTATGGTAAATACAGATGGCCAAATGGGCATGCGCGCAGACGAGGATACGTTCTGAACCTGTCCACTACCTCTGCATCACGCCCATGCACATCTGACGAATATCCTACAGCCTGGATCTTTGAAAAGTCCTACTTCGGAAGAAGAGGCTCGTGGATATATGAACGTCTTTACATCTTTGTCACGAAACGACTGGGTGTTGGAGCAGAGGCGCCGCAAAGGCATGCACGGTACGACGCTGTCTGAAGTGCCAGGACTATTTGGCAAACGCCACGACTTGGCCTTGGCAGCAAACAGTGGGACTATGATACATGGGTGTGTTGATTATTCTTTTGGGTATTGGCAGTACTATTCTGGGGAGAACCCCCCTGCTATCCTGGGTCTGAGGAGCATGTCCAACATGAGGGCCATCCTGATCCTGGAGCAGGGGCACGAGAAGATGATCATCCGTGGCTCTGAAATGTACAATGTTATACATGGAAAAGGGTGCCAGAGTGCTTGATCTGATGAAGACTCCTTCTGGACATCTGGCACTCAAGGTCGACGAGTATGGGGCCGCTACTGAGGATAAAGGGTCGATGTCGTTTACTATTCCGGCCAGTCCTCAATGCGAAGATGATCCGTTGCTCGTCAAAGAAGCATATGATCCACAGCCGGCCGCGGGGGCACCTGCTATGATCGACGCTCGTACATATGATGTCACAGGATACCAGGGGCATCAGCTCGTCCATCAACGGGGAGACGTTCACGTTCACGATCCAGTCTTTGGTGAACTACACCTCGAAGACTTGGCATCGCAGGAATACGTGCTTCGGGAGCAACCGGACCTCGGCCGACAAGGACTTCGCTTTGCGCAATTTGCAGGCGAAGATATATCAGGCCATCCACGAGGAGGGCGCGAAGTCGACGCCGCCCGATGCGCAGGCAGGAACACCTGCGGAAGGAGATGATGCCGCTGAGAAGTTTGAACTCGTTACTTCGAGCAGCGGCTCTGCAGCGCAGCATGGCGCAGGCATTTGGACGCCCCCATCGCCAAACGAGTGACGGGGGCAGGCGCGCGCCACGGCCACTCGCGCTTGCTCAGACAGGCCGAACACTCAGGTACTGTCAGCAAACGCGGGGAAGCCTGCATTATTGTCCTTGGCCTCGGCTGTGCGCGCCAGGGGCAGTGGCCAGCCCGGCTGCGCGGCTGCCGCGGATAGCAGTGGGCCCGGTTGTGTGGCCGCTGCAGAAAAAGAAGGTTTACCGCATCATTATCACTCGCGTGAATTTGTTATTGAGGACATGCGGACAGCGCGCGCTGAACTCCGAGCCCGTGATTACATGCGTGACTGTATTACACACACAGAGGTCATGACCTCCACTGGTACACAGTATTGGGGTGCTCTACTCTCGGGCGACTACCAACTGTTGTGTGTGGCTACACCTGCCGATAGGCATGTGGGACTGCCTGGCAAGCGGGCAGGGCCACATTATCAACGCATCCAAAATTTGATGGCCAAAGCTCAGGCTCTACGCATGACTATTGTGCTTGTGGGACCACCCGGATATTTCTGGAAGCAAGGTCCTATACGAGACGCTATTGAAGATCTTGGTTTACAGGTGATGCGCATGCGATTCTGCCACTTAGGCCTCAAGTACGACCGTTCTAATACGTTGCCCAGCGGATCATATCTGCAAGTGGCAACTACCTGTGCGCGCATCCCGACCAACCTATGGCGACGCACGCGCAAAACATCAGGGAAACTTGCACAACCTACTGAATATGTCCTGGATTGGTATTGACAGGGAGCTCAGCAGGCCGAGTGGCGCATCAAGACGCTAGCGATCATGACTGCAAGGGTGATCGATCATATGGATTTACACAAGACGCAGAGAAATCACACAAGCGCTGTACATCTTAGTACCCACACTCGAGTGGATAAAGGAGCTTGAACTCACGTTCAGTCTCCTCAGAATGGCCCTGAGTGGGGCCATGTTGTCAGACGGGCAACGATGAACCTGGACGACAACACGATCATACAAGAAATCAATATTCAGGACCAGCCTATCGGGCACAACTACACCGCACCATTACCAAATTGTGTTACCAACATCCGTGCTCGACTGTACTGGGAGCAGCCTGAACCGGCTCTCCTCGGACACGGGAGCTCACGTGCACGCTCAAGGCGAGTGGCGACCATCGACGACGATCGCCCCCCTCCCCCTTCGATTGAGCGCGGCCGCGTGCTCCCCTCTATTCCCGAATTTCCGAGACTCAGTTCACCTGGGGCTGAACAACAGACAGCGCTACCAACCGATGCCAGAATTAAACAAAAAGAATAACAGAAAACAGACAAGGAAGCAGGCATCAAGCCACGCAAGATACCCAAGATTGTCGAAGAAGACAACGACGACTGCGGAGATGATCTGGAAGGACTCGAATGGAGCGCGCACTACACCGGCGCACCTCTTGACTCCGACACGGAAAGTGACGATGAAGAAGAAATTGTCATCGCACTACTTGCGGGGCAACTTGCTGAATCTTCCGCAGATATGTTCTCCATAATCCCCACCTTGTGCGATAGACGTCATAACAAGGTGGATGCGCTGGAATTGCGCGGAGGAAGTGGAGGCATCTCGCAGCCAGCATTCAGCCGAGGTTTGTCTTCGGGGGAAACCTCTACAAACGTTCCTTTGTTGACCTTGGTAACAAGGATGTTCAAGATGCAGTGGTCCACTATCTGGGCGTTGTTTTGTCAAAGTTGTCATGCATCCCCGGGCCGAAAATTTTTCCTTTAGGATTATGAATATGAGAATATCCATGGATCCAATTGGATCTCTTTTCGGATGTGGGAGAGTTTCGTGGATCCTATTTCTGTGCCGCGCGGATCCAATTTCCTGCGTGTGTGTGAAAAAACGATGGATCCATTTATTCCCCGGGAATAAATGTATACTAATAATTAACATCCGGGACCCAGGGGAAATCAGATCCGCGGAACACCGCACGTGAAGCATCATGCTATACACGGAGCTGTGGATATGCAGACCAATGCTATGATTCTAAGGGGGAGGGGGTCTTCCCAGGATGAAGAGGGGAAGGATGAGGGAAGAGGCAAGAGGAGGTGGGGGGAGAACAGAGGGGACGCAGGGGGGGAGAGAGGAGAAATACACAGCGGGCCCGGCCAACTCCCGCATCTCCAACCATAACAGATCTACCCCACCTCGGATAGAGCGCTACATGTATCCGCTCACCTGAACGGCGCGTCGCTTCCGACATGTGGCGCTCAAGAGGAAAATCTTTCGGCCTGCGGAAGTATCACAACCCAACTGCAGAACAAATGAGTTGCCTTCTTATTTCAATGCGCAGGTTAACTACGATACTTGGTATGAACATCATAAAGAGGAGTTGCCGCATATCAAGTTATGTGGGAAGGTGGCTACACGTCAGAACGATCTACGACGATTCTACTTACGAGAACAACCAGTGGGTACTTGGGTGGATCAGATACCACCATGGACTACGTTGGCCAAAAGCAAGGGCACTTGCAAGGTGAACATGGATCAATGCACTACTGGCCCACGCGACTCCCATGGGGCACCGACGCGAAAGCCGACTGAGATTATGGCCAACCGTCGCCTTTTATTCACCCTTTTGGAAGAAACGCTGTGCTGGCCATCGTCAACATGCGTCGGCATGTAACAGGGAACTGTCCATGGCTGCACAATACTCCAAAGATGCAGTCGCTTTTTGTCGATGCTGTTCAGATCCTACACGATCTCTTCCAGGTAATTCGTGACCCTATCCATGGTCGCCCTTATTCGGCCACCGTGCTGGTCACCAACGTGAGGGGGTACGATTTGGACGATCCGAGTCTCCCTCGGCAACCCGATGGCTCGATCACGAGACCACCCTCGGGAGGGCTCGGGTGTCCCGCGCGCGCGGATAATGTTAACGTGCGTTCTCCTTCACGTGACAGAAATCCTAGACATTGCAGGTGGTGCGATAAGGGCGACTACCATTGGGAATGTCCGAGCTGTAAGAAGAACTACGGTAAGAACAATCCTGGACATGTACTAACGCCTGGCAAATGCAAACTGACCAAGCCCTGGAAACTGCCCGACAATCATGGACAGGCACCACCGGTTCCTGCCGAACCGGCAGCAGGACCTGCACCACCAGCTCCTGCTGAGCAAGCAGCACCACCACCCGAGGCGCCAGCCGCATCACCACTCACGCGGCTAAGAGCTCCAAGACCCGGCTCAAGAGCTGGACCTACAGCGGGCGCGAGCAGTCACGACATTATTGTAGGCAGACATGCTGCTGAACCTGCTGCAGGGCAACCTGCATCGAGTGGAGCTGGTAGTTCGGGTGACCATCTCCGACGACCACAGGTTAGAGTCAGACGTGGCCGACAGCAAGGTGGAGAAGCACCTCCTCCACCACCAGCGGGTATCCCTGCTGCGCGACCACGATTGCCAGACTTGTCACAGCTTCACGTACAAATCAGTATACAAAATTTACACCGCCTTGACCCAAGCGTGGTAACGCGCGAGCTGCGGAAGTTACACTTGCGCTGGTTCCATGCGAAAGAGACTAAGAAGAGACTCGTCTTAAGTAAGATGGTCTGGACAGTGTCAGACTCAGCCTGGTAAAAGGCATCTGCGACGCATGTCGGGAGTGCAGAGATTGGGACACATACTGGTATGCCCTCCACTGCACTGCCTGCCGAATTAAATGAAGAAGTGGAATGTGATCTGATGTTTTACAAACAAGAGCACACAATCTTCCATATTATCGATCGTTGTTTACGCTATGCTACTGGGATTGAGATACCAGACAGTACTATGACAAGTATTCTGGATGCATATCATCAGTGCTGGATGCAGTTTGGACCTGCGAAGGTATTCTATTCCGACGGAGAGGGTGCCCTTGACAACGACATTGCGAAAGCAGTCTTTAAGGCAAAAGGCATTGATCTTAGGACACTTGCGCGTGGACAACACGCCGCGACGATCGAATCCAGAAATGGCACCCTGCGCCATCTATTTCACGTCGTGGAAGTTGAATTCAATAGGTCGGACATAATTCTTGTGCTCACACGGCAACTGCGCGAGGCTTTGTTCGCCGCCGACGCGTTCACCTTCTATAACGAGGTGTCTTCGTATAGCGCTCTGTTTGCACGGCAACCAGCAATGCTTCCTGACTTACCTGTCCTGGACCACGAGCAGTCGACGGAAAGATCGGACCATCCTCGTGAACAGACGATACGCAGGGTATGTCTTGAAGCTATCACACAGGCCACAGCAGCAGCTAAGACCAATCGTGCCTTACGCACTAAGACAATTATTATTGGTCAGCACTATTACGATGAAGGAGACTGGGTCGATTATCATCGCCCCACGACCACGAAGGATGACTGGGGAGGTTGGAACGGCCCATTCCCAGCTGTAAAGAATGCTCCCGAACGAGGTCAAGTCATCATCCGAGTGGGCAACCGAGCTGGTCAAGTACAATACGGCGATGCAAGACATTCACTATATATTGAAGCACTGATAGCCCGAGAGATTGGCTCCGACAGCACAGCACTACGCACAGTGCTGACGTTCGTGGCCAGTTTATGAGCGGGGAGACCTGCTCTGACCTTTGGCTATGTGCCGACCAAGAAAGGGGCGCTTCATATGACGAGCGCAAGCCGTCTATCTCCTAGGGTACATTTAGCTCTACAGTGCCTTATCAGAAACTTCTTCCGTATTGAGAATGTAGTTGCAGTCAGGCTAGCTAAGAGCATGCATAAGCGACCTCGGGTTACTTCTGCTGACAGCTGCACATTGGTCCACTATGACAACGACGTGAATCCAGGATTTCACATTTATGAAGCAGAAGGTATTGCATTGAATATACACGACATAACTGGATCAGCACATTCGAGAATCATCCAATGCCTGAAGTCCACTAAACCTCAAGCAGGTTTTGATCAGGGCACCACAAGATTTGAGGAAGTGGCGGATACACCGACACCGGAGGGAACCACAAGAGAAGCCTCAGAAGCCGAACCACCACATGATGATGGGCGGTTTTCTACGATCTACGAAGAATCAGAGGCCGATCTCGAGTCACATGTTATGGAAGTGCGGTCGGCAGAACTACAAACTGAAAGGGAACTGCTGGAGGCAACTCCACCAGAGGACCTCTTTACCATGCCTACACAGATGGTTCCAGATCAAAGTGCGCTGATCACTGTAGCCGATGAGCAGCGAGGACACCTGCCGAACTGGGGGCGCACTCACGATTCCGACACCGAGGAGGCGTACTACGTCTTAATACGTACCATGGTCGAAGACGACAACTACGGACTGGACTCAACTCTGCGTTGCGGCAGAAAGTCAAAGGTCGTCTTGTCCGAACAACAACACATGATACTAGATGCTCACCGTGTGACCACTATGCGAGTAAACGTAGCCGCCGCTGCCAAGCGAGCTGCGGTCGTCAAGGAAGACGACCTCCTCGCGAAAGCTGACAGCCAGGCGAATCCCGATAAAGTATCGAAGGCCCTTTACACTGAACTCCAGACATGGTTCGACAACATGTTTCAAGATGCCAGATATAGCTACAGCGTCGAACAGCATGACTTCGAGATGCGTGCACACATGGAAGCTCGCGGAGAAAGAGGGGCGAGATGGGACGCACCATCAGATTACGCCTGGTACTCCGAAGCTTCATGGACCATGAAGCCTTCGACGTAGAAACCTTCTTGGGAACAGCGCGACGGTCAAGCCAGAGGCTACTCGCCAGCACGGCAGGGTGCAAGAAGCAATGGCTCATTGCTTCCCTCGACATCAACGTGGCCTT
This sequence comes from Prorocentrum cordatum, assembly GCA_963575745.1. Taxonomy (NCBI): domain Eukaryota; class Dinophyceae; order Prorocentrales; family Prorocentraceae; genus Prorocentrum; species Prorocentrum cordatum. The sequence continues at coordinate 43,838 of CAUYUJ010013658.1, read as the reverse complement.
CCTGAAGGGGTTAACCTATCAGGAGCTTGCTGAGGCTACTGGTGAGAAGGAACGCGTGGCGTGATTTACTCTGCCGCCTGGATCGGCCACAGTGCTTCAGACGCCTCCAGGATTCGAACACTACGACGAGTCAAAGCACTGCCTGCAGTGCATGAAACCAGGCGCGGGCACCAAAGACGCACCGCGGGCTGTCTCACTAAAACTCAGAAGGGCCACCAGAGGCTTTGGTCTCCGACCCGCGTCCTACGACGAGGAGTTCGAGACGAGCAACAACCAGCTCACGGCCAAACACGTTGATATCAATATGGCTGGTACTGAGGACACCATCGACAAGTATGTCAAGTACGTAGAAGACACCTGTGGTAAGTGTGAGCTCAACAAGCAGACATGCACCGACTGTGCTGTGATTTACACCAAGGATGGGGGAGGCATTGTCACTTTGGACCAAGATGGATACATCAAACAGCTCCGTCCTATACAACATCCTGATCTTACCGGCGCCGACGCTGACGCTCAGGCATCCAAGATGGTTGCAGACGTGTTCGTCAGCCTCAGTGGCGCGCTGGCACATGGATTAATCACCCAGGTGTGGTTGATGGTGTATGTTCTATCTCTACAACGTGTCCAAGAACCGACCAATATCAAAGTGCGACGACTGAACGCGATCACCAGGAAAGTGCAGGCCTGCCAAAAGAAGATCGTCTACCAGGATGACTCCTACGGGCGAGGTCGACCTGCACAGCGACTCAGGATACCGACGCCTGTGTGGCTACGCCGACGACGACGTCAAAGGCTATGGTACTCGCGGGGCTAATCTGCTACGACGTGGAAACACGTCATCCGGTAAACATGTCGTTCACTTGATCGATGCGCGCTGCAAGTCTCACCGCTTGCATGTCCGCTCGGGCTATTCAGCAGAGGCACTAGCAGCAGCCCATAATTTGGAGGACTGACATCCCACGATTGTCACTCTGCACGAGCTCCACGCAGGGCCGCTCACGCCCATTCAGTTGAAAGATATACTTGAGTTGGGTGGCCTGAGCATCAAGGTCACTTTGGCCATAGATGCTGCTTTTGTTTTTAAGTCCGTGTCAAGCAAAGACTTGAAGAAACCGACTGCGCGCACCCTTCTAGGACACACCAGTTGGATACGACAGATGATGGAGCGTGGAATCGTGCACAGCATCCAGTGGTGCGACACCCGCGATATGACCGCGGATGGTCACACCAAGGGGAGCATCGACAGAGAAATGCTCCTACAAGTCATGGGAGGCATACAGGCCTTCAAACATGACCTGAAGAGTCATACTACAGATCGGGCCGGCCAGACATCCAGTTCTGACGCCGCCTGAGGAGTACTCCAAGTACAGAACGGTACAAGCAAGGCAACTTGCGAGCGGGTCCACCTTCCTTCTGGCCCGCCCCTTTTTCTGTCCTTGTGTATATTAGCTGCTGCGCCTGCTTTATAGGGGCGACGGGCTCACGCTTCGTCTCCCCCCCCCCGACTCTAAAGCGAGCTGAGGGACGCAAGGGGCGGAAGCGAGCGTGCGCCCGCGGCCGCGTCGGCTCAAGCGGCCGGCCGCCCAAATATGACTGTGCCTCACCGCGAGGCACACAATCGCTATCGAGACCGAAAGGACGTTCCGTTTGCTTAAGATGGCACATCCTCTCCTACTGGGACTATCGTTACTACGGTACAACAGAGCTGGAGCTTGGCTTCGCCTAAGGCGAAGCTGCTGGCTGGGCCTACCAGCCCCCTTCAAACTGTGGGACCCTGCTGCTGCCCCGACTTGGATTTCGGAACATTGTCGTGGGCACGGCCCTTGGGCTTGGATACGCATGTGGTACACACCACTGGTGCCTTAGGTGGACCTCCCTATGGGGCCACGAAACGCTGTCCTGGGTGGGGGGACGCATGTGGTACACACCGCTGGGGCCATAGGTGGACCTCCTTATGGGGCCACGAAGCGCTGTCTTGGGTGGGGGAGACGCATGTGGTACACACCACTGGGGCCTTAGGTGGACCTCTCTATGGGGCCACGAAGCGCCGTGCTGGGTGTGGCGGGCGCATGTGGTACACCCCACTGGGGGCGGGGGGGGGCACGGGAGAGGAGGGGAGGAGGGAGGAGGAGGAGGAGGAGGAGGAGGAGGAGGAGGAGGAGGAGGAGGAGGAGACGCGGGGACCGTTTTTTCGAAACGAGGACCCAACAACACAGGTTGGTTGGGGAACAAATAGTCCAGGGACAATGTTTGAAACATTCGTTGACCAGTATGGAGAGTTCTTTAATTTTTCGCCGGAAATCCCCCCTGTAGGGAGACACGCCCGATTTGAGTGTACGCAGGCACCGCGCGCACGCATGGCGTGCAAGCCCTGCCTGGCCCGCCTCTTGCCGCGGCGGCCGCAGGCAGCGGTGGGTCCGTCTGGTTCGGGCACATCTTGACTCTGGAGGCCCGACATGCGTACGGAAAGAATTGGTGCGATGCACAACAGCAGTTCCTGTTCGTGTTGAACAGGACTCGCTGCCCGCGCCGCCGCGGCCTGTGTCCATTTGAAACAGAAGGCCGCCCGCCCAACAGCGGCCGCTGCTGGTTTGGGATAGCACTTGCTGTTGGGCATTGTACCCTCTCCTCCTCCTCCTCCTCCTCCTCCTCCTCCTCCTCCTCCTCCTCCTCCTCCTCCTCCTCCTCCTCCTCCTCCCTCCTCTCTCCCCGCCGGCGCTGATACGTTTTAGGGCTGATTCGCATCGTTTCTGGCTCTTTTCCTGACGCCCGCGGTGGACATATGGACGAGTGGATCGGCGGGGCGTTCGTCGTGCAAAAAAAAATCCGTACCCATTTCGGGCGTCCAAATTGACGGCCCCCCCGTCGCGGGCCCCCGCCCCCGAGGAACACCCTCGGAGCGCCGCGGCCTCGGGGGGCCCCGGCTTGGCAGCCCCGTCGGCCTCCCCCGACGCGGGGCGCGGCTTCTCCGCACCCCTCTGCCGAGCGGCGCGGGCCCTCGGTCCTCCCCTCCCCCCCCCCTTCTCCTCCCCCTCCCCCCCCCCCCCCCCCCCCTTCTCCTCCCCCTCCCCCCCCCCTCCCCCCGCCCCTCCCCCCCTCTCCCCCCAGTGAGATTTCGTGTTCCCTCTTGGCTAAGATCAAGTGTAGTATCTGTTGTATGATTAGTAGCATGCAGGCAGGCTTAGTTGTAAGAGGATATTCGACCGTGATCGCATGAATGCTCAAGGATGCGGGTTCGCTAGCTACAAACATTTCAGTTTGGTAGCGGAGCTACGGCTCCCTACCCTCCACGCGCGGCCCCCCGCGCGCGCCGGCGCCCCCAGGCGCCGCCATCGAGGAACGAGTTCCTCGGCCTCGCGCTCCCGCAGCGCGACTCCGTGTACGACTACATCGGGTTCTACACCTACGAGGTGAACGACACCCACAGGTTTCTCGTCACCCGCGAGGTGACCCCTCTCGACCTCCTCAGCGCGGAGATCAGCATCTTCTAGGCTGGGAGGTTAATACCATTACCGGGTCCGCTGGGCCGACGAGTATCGCGAAGCATCTTTGAGCATAGATATTGATCGAGTTTCTTGTCAGAAGCATGGGAGACTACAAGACGCCAGCATCACTGCAGGAGTTCACTCGGTTCGTGCCGCCAGGATGGAAGCCGTTCGACGACGCATATCCGTTCAAGGCCTACATGCAGAGACTTCATCTATGGTGGCGGCTGACTCCGCTGGACGAACGTGAGGCTGGACCATCCATGGCGGCGAGATTGTTGGATCGAGCATTCACTGTCGCGATGAACTTGGAGATCACACGAGATGGAGTGAAGCACACAGGTGACGCAGCCCTCTCAATTCCCCGGCAATCAGAAGAGCGAGACGCCAACGGGAACATCACACAGCAAGCCGACATAAGTGGAGCTGGTCACCTGATGCAGAAGTTGACTGAGGCGTTCGAGATTCACGATCAGGACAAGCAGGGCGAGTACAGTACCTTGACAAAATCCTGGACACGAGGCGTGGCAATCAGACGTTGCAAGAGTTTCTATTGAGTTTTCGTGAGAGATATACCGAGGCGAATGACAAGGCGGACTTGACGATCAGCAATGTTGGACTGACGCACATGTTGTTCAAATGGTGTGGTTTGCCTGTCAGGCGCATCGCAGACATTAAACTTCACATCGACGGAGATCTGGAGCAGTTTCAGACCGTGTATTCAATGTTAACAAGGATTGCCAAGCAGGAGATGGCATCAGGCAGTGGACACGCACATCACTACATGGACGATGACCAAGTTTCGGACCATGTCGTGGATTACTACCAGGACTACGACGACGAAGGAGTAGAGTTGATAGATTGGACACATGACGAGGAGAGCGGCCTACACTATCGCGAGTAATGGACTGAGACTGGCGAGGCGACCTACGGAGCTTACGACGACAACGGCATCTGGTACGAGGCCAACGACATCGAGGCGTGGCTCGACGAGCAGGAGTTGGATCAGGCGTACCAGATGAACGGTTTCAGGAGACGTTTCCGTTTCGGCGGCTTTCGACGGAAAGGTAAAGGCAAGAGTGGCAAAGGCAAAGGAGGACGCGGTCGCAGCAAATCTCGTGGTCGTGGCTTTGGACACGGAAAGGACGGTGGTACAAGAGCAACCACTACGAGGAGCCGACGGACCAGAGCATGTGGGGCGACAGGAAAGGTGGCAAGAAGTACGGTAAGCACAACACTCAGGACAGCAACAAAGGTAGCGGATGTAGCACTTGCGGTTCGAAGTGGCACAAGAGCACAGACTGTCCGGCCAACCGTCATCAACCTGGACAAGCCCATCAGCAATCTGGTCAAGGGTTCTCGACGGTCTCTTTTCACGCTGGAGTATCAGGCAACGACCCGAGGATTAACCTGGCCGCGTACGATGACCTACCCTTGCGACAGTCAGCGCCATCGGTCTCATCACACAGTACTGGTTCCTGGGACTTGCCAACATCGCCATCGCCATATGCGCCAGAATCACCAGTGGACGCTTCCGTGTATCACGATTGCCCCGAATACAAGCTGGACCAGGACGACGACGCGAATGACTATGAGTATTCAGGCACCTTATGGCGAGCCGGCTGCAGATCGTGATGTGATGGATGGAGTCTGTGATGACGACGAAGCTGAGGAGCATTACGGATATCCCTACAGCCGATTTCGCAAAGGTCAAAAGGGCAAGAAGGGAAAAGGCAAGCAGAAGACGGAGCACCAGCCCAAGACATCTCTCTTGGAGACTATCTCCGAGACGCCCTTTCGCCAAGATCGACCGGCTGCTTCAGATATATTTGGTACCTCAGCCCGTGCTCCGGCTCAGGCATCACGATCAACCAGGACACCATCGACATCAGCGACGCGAGCATTCGACTTTCCTCAGCGTGAGAGTGTACCTGTCGACACAGAGAGATCAGAAGCAGAAGCTGGCCAACCGACATCACCTCGACCTACGACCAGCACCTCAAGCACGTCTCAAATGACTGGGTCTCCTACCAAGGGCTCGTTCGCGGACATCATGCACACGTCATTCCTCAGCAATCACATCTTTCACGAGGAGGATGGCCCGACGAACGACGGCTCTGTGGCATATCACTCAGTGCGTGGAGATAAGAGACTCGGCATCATCATTGATCCAGGAGCGGCAAAAGGTCTTGGAGGCACCGAGACGTTGCGTGAAGTATGTCAGGCACTTCTGTGGCCACGAGGCCAGAAGTTGGACGTGAAGTCTTCTTCGGCCAAGCTGTCAGGCATCGATGGAGTTCCGAATCCATCACTGGGTTTGGGCAAGTTACCGTTGAACCTGGACGCGCTGCCCAACTCGAGTTTCACGATGGATATGCTCGGTGGCAGCGGCAGTCGATGCCCTCTTCTGATGCCTTTGGAGACGATGATCAATAACACCATGGGCCTTCTCACCGGCATCCTACCAAATCGAGACGGAGTCCTTATCATCAACACCTTGGACGGCCTCGGGAACAAGGTGAGGCCGACCTGCTACGTGAGGGCTCTCTACACGGACTCCGGCCACTACCTGTTTCCGATCGACGACCCGCAGGCTGGCACTGGTCGCGAGCGAGATCGACTCAAGCAGGCGGTGAAGGCTTACATGGCGAAAGTTTTAGATGAGGACACACCCAAGAGCACCACGACAGTTTTGGATACGGTACTGATGGCAAACGCAGACAAGGACGACAAGCAGATCGAGGCCCATCAGTCACTGGACACCGGCATCTATGTACCTGACTCGCATGGTGGCATGCACAGCGGGAAGAAGGAGACGCTTGCCTTGTCCAATACATTGGACGCCGGCAGCTATGTACCTGACTCGCAACAAGGTGGCATGCCCAGCGGGAAGAAGGAGACGATTGCCTTGTCCAGGACTGGAGCAACGGAGTTGGATGCAACCAAGAACGAAGAAGCACAGACCTCAGAGAGTAGAATGAGAGTGAGATCGGAGGTCTACAATGCCATCAGCACCAACACCGACACGATCTACTTGGACAGCAAGGATTACTACAGAAGGTGGCGAACTTTCAAAGCATCAAGATGGACTGGTGTCAACATGTGGCCCAAGAAGATGGGCACTAACAAAGCCAAGCAGCTCGACACGGGCTATCGGGCCATGCCGGAGGAGTTCTACTTCGAGAGTCAACTACCTGTTGTGGCACCCGAGAACCTGGAGAGCTGGATGGAGCACATGAGCATCTGCCATGTGGACGTACAGGAGCGCATGTCCGGCAGCAGCAGGTTCTCTCGGCGAGTATCACTGCAGGGTCTCATGGTTGGCTTTCCTGTGGACTATCGATATGGCTGGGACATGTCTGACAAGCACCACCAGAGGTTGCTGAGCACTTTTCGCGGCAAATGCCACATCGGCACAACCTTGTGGGCACCTACCTGTCAGCCATGGTCCATTGCCAGCAGACACAAGGATCCGGCTGCTCTGGAAAGCGAGAGAAGATCACAGGCACCAGCTATCATCTTCATGCTGAATGATATCAAACAGACAGCGGACACCGAGCAGCAGCATATCGTTGAGAATCCACACAACAGCGATTTCTGGAGCAAGTCTGACTACACAGGCGTGGTCGACATGAACATCGTGAGGAGCTACGCGGCAGACCAGTGCTCATTCGGTGCGACCAACGAGCTCGGCGAACCAATTCGGAAACGGACACGACTGGATTCTACATTTTCCCTGAGAGCGAGCACGCGACATTGCAGATGCAAGGTGCCTCACGGACACTTGACTGGCGCAGTCGACGGCATCAAGCGCACAGCCAAGGCGGCAGTCTATCCAAAGAATTTCTGTGATGCCATCGTGAAGGACATCATCAGGATCGTGAGGCGCCAGATTCACTGGGGGTGCGAGAGGTGCCGGCTCGGCAACAAGACGGACGCATATCACACTCGCAAGCCGGGCAACTGCAGGATGGCACCGCGCAAGGCTGCTCCCCGGGCACCTAAGGCACCGCAGTATACAGATGATGAAGATCAACAGGCACCAGCAGCACCAAAGGCAGAAGATGATGAGGCTCCTGAGATCGCACCCGATGACGACGAAGTGAAGCAGGAGCCCAAAGAGCACGACGAAGTGAAACATGAGCCCCAAGAGCAGGACGAAGTGAAACATGAGCCCCAAGAGCAGGACGAAGTGAAGCAGGAGCCCCAAGAGCACGACGAAGACGAGCCAGCTATGCATCCTCTTGACGAAGCACCGCCAGGAGAAGAACCTCAACCTGTACCGGGAGCTCCGGGTGTTGAGGTACCTCCTCCACCTCATCCTGATCCTTCTCAGGGAAGGCCGGCCAGAAAGCGGATCACGAGCAAGCAAAGGGTGGAGGAGCCAGGGATTGCTATGAAGAAGTGGTACGACGTCAAGCCCAACTTCGATCTCAGCAAGATGGTCTCTCGCCTGAAGGAGGCTACCGACAAGAAGGAGATCTTACGGTTGTTGCTGGGTTTTCACATCAGGTTCTGGCACGCGCCCGTGCCGGACATGGTGATATTCCTCAAGAGTGCAGAGTGCTGGAACAAGACGCTGGCCGCAGTTATCACAATGGTCTGTCTGGCCTGTTCTGTGCGCAGGGACTTGGCCAGACCTTTCACAAAACCACGAGCTGGAATCACAGTACCACTACGCTTCAACCACAGAGTTCAGCTAGACTTGTTTTTCATGTGGGACAAGGTGTGGCTTCTGGTCATAGACGAACTATCCAGATACAAAGTGGCGGACATCGTCGCAGATCGCACGCCCAAGGAGCTACTGACTACTTTGATGAGGTCATGGATCAGATATTTCGGGCCCGTGCAGATCATGGTTCTGGACCAGGAAGGCGGCCTCGTCTCAGAACTTTCTTCCAGGACGTGCGACAAGCTGAACATCAAGCGACGATATGCCGGCACCGACGACCACACAATGACTGGTCTGGTGGAACGTTGGATTCAGCTGGTTCGGCTCTGTGCCATGAAGCTCAAGCGCACTTGCACCACGCAGGGATTCGAGGTCTCGGACACGGACTTAGTTCAGGAGGCGGCCATGGTCTCCAACAGTATGGTCAGCTATGGAGGTCAGACGGCGACGCAAGTGGTCTTAGGCTTCACACCCAACGACTACTACGACCTCGAGGCCACCACGCTGGACTCCGTGCAGAGCGCCGACGTGAACTGCCCTGATCCGTTCGAGGCAGCTGTCAGGCTTCGTCTCCTTGCGAAGTCAGAGATGGCACGAGCGATCGTTGAGGACAGAGTTGCACGAGCTAACAGGACACGCGTTCAACAACACGGACCCGAACAGGAGCTGAAGGTCGGAGAGTCCGTCGACATCTACAGAGTACCAGACCGCAAAGATCAGCCAGGTTGGCGCGGCCCGGCTGAGCTCGTCAAGATCTCGGAGGGCACGGCAATAGTTGTCTGGAACGGAGTACCCTACATCCTGCCGGTGCGGTACCTCAGGAGACACTTGGTCGGCTTCCTAACTTATCAGGCAACCAACATCTCCGAGCTCAGGACGGGCGACCAGCAGATGCTCAACACCCTGGGCAGGCTGATGGACATCGTGGACGGCAGCATCTATGGACAGGTGACACGGCTCGGCAGGACAATCACACAGGATGGTCAGGTCAAGTGCTCATTTGATGCCAAGACACTGGTAAATCTTCAGCCCTGGAAGTTGAGCATGATGACGTACAGAACGATATTTCACCTAAAAGGTTTGGACGGCATCTTGTACGGCACGTCACTACGCAGGGTACCACCACTACATGCAGTTCGGTTCGGCTTACTTGTCTTGTGGGAACGAAAGGATCGCTCCAACTACATGACCTACGAGATCGACCCGAGCAAGGGCGTGACAGTTGGCAGTCTGGTAAGTTTCAAGTGGGAGAATACCTCGTTCATGATGTACTATTCGATACCATCACAGTTGGACCCCTTCCTGGACGAGCACCACTTGCCAGACATGAATGACCTGTCTCGCATCGAGCCAGTACTCGACGTGAACCGTGACGTTCATGACATGATAAGTTTGCTTCCCGACTTGGACGACTGGATGGATCAGGACGTCATAGCCGACACACAGCCAGCGGAGAAGAGTCAACTGGATCAGGCCACAGTCGACAATCCTGGAGCAACACAGCCGTTGGCATCACAACAAGAGGCACAACCTCGTCAGAGTGAAGGTGTCATTGTTGCTCCACCTGTGGAACCAGTTGTACAACCCTGGCGACCTGTACGCTCTGGAAGCGCAATTGCAACACCGGCATCTACAGCACCACAGTCGAGACCAATAGAGACGGCCTCGACACCATCAGTTGCTCATCCTTTTCCTCCAGTTGTCGGGAATGAAGGTATACAAAGGACATCACTTCCTGTTGGAGATCTGGATGCGAGCATGGATTTATCACGGGACCTCAGCAGGATCATGGAGGAGACAGAACAGATGGACATATCTCGAGAACTGAGCAAAGTGATTGACCAGAACCCGATCAGGACTACAGCGACTCCGACACCAGGCACATCATCAACATCGGGCATGAGACCTCAAGTCCAAACAGAAGCTCATACTAACCCAGTTGGGCCACCGACGATCTTGAGGCCAGGGTCTACTGACACTGCGGCGGCACCTCCTCCAGCTTCCGCTGATGTGCAGATGGTCCCATATGTACCTATCGCGACATCGACATCAGGTCAATCACCTACATCGGACATACCACGACGAGTTCGACTGGACGATCGCGAGGAACGTGTGAGCCCCACTGGACCGCCTACGACATTGGCACCTGGTACGTCGCCAACGGCAGAGGAGACTCCACCTACTGTGTTGGAACCCGGGCAGGCTCACGATCTCGACCTCGCGAAGGAATTGAGTGACCTCGTTCAGGCAGACATTGACGATGAAAACAGCATGCTCGTACCGCGGATGGAGACCGCGACAGACGGGCAAGATTTGGAGAGGACGACCCACGACAAACGATATCATGACGACATGGAGCAAGCCAGCACGATGAGTTTGCAGCAGAGGCATCCACGGCGGCGGACAGATGATCATGATGAAGGCACACCTGCACCAGGAGATAGACCTCATCTCGATCAAGCAGATCAGCCAGTACAGGTGGAAGCTTCACAACCTCAGGAGCTGGACCTCACGGGAGAGATGGAGAACATCTTGGACCAGACAGCAGAAGATGGTCAGGACACTGGCGCTGTACCACTCATGGACGGAGAACGAGATCTCTTCGCTCGTCACAACACGATGAACAGCGTCATCAACTGGCAGTCTGGCGAAGCAGAGACGGTCAATCAGCTGAAGGAGTCCTACATTGACGACTCCCTCTCGCACATCCTCGAGAGCCACAGTGAGGCGCAGTCATACCTCTCTAGTATCCGGATGAGCGACCTGCCATGGAACTCCAAGGAGGCTTTGTGGAGTATTCGAGGACCATGGCGCCAGGATACTTGTTTTCTGTTCTGCATGCGCACTGGTGAGGTGCAGTCCCATGTCGGCGTGAAGGAGTCTGACAACCTGAGTGAGGAGGACGTTCTGACCCACTGGCAGTTAGTAGAAGAGGCTGACTCGAAGGAGCTGCAGGCCTTTGTTGATCACAAGGTTTTCGCGTGCAAGGCACGGCGCACGATGGGCAGCAGCAACGCCATCGACGCGACATGGGTCAGGAAGTGGAAGTACGATGCGAAACGCAAGGAGTGGATCATCAAGAGCCGGCTGTGCGGACGAGGTTTCCTCGACAAGCAGAAGCACGAGATCCAGCGCCACTCGAGCACCGCCAGCAGGTTGAGTCAGAAGCTGATCGTCTCGACCGCGCAGGTGCACGAGGGTTTCGAGCTCGAGAGCTGGGACATCAGCACGGCTTTCTTGCAAGGGCTGAGCTTCGATGAGATCAGACGTCGTTCGAAGGAGCTCAAGATCAACTGCGAGACGGTGCGCAAGGTGTTCCTGGCACCTCCGGCTAACGTTTGGCGACTGCTGGACAGCCTGCCGAACAGTGGCATCCACGTGAAGGAGTGGGACCTCGACCTATTTGTTTTGGAGCTGCTGAAGCCGATGTACGGCCTGGTCGACGCACCACACTTGTGGCAGGTGGCGCTCACTCTTTTCTTGGTGGATGTGCTTCATGCGAGGGTAAGTCTTTGGGACGAGAACTTCGTCTACTGGACCTACCGCGATCTGCCGGCTGAAGTTCGTGACAGAGTTCAAGAAGCACGCTCCATTGATGACGTCGCAGCGGCACTGTCCATTCATGTTGACGACCTCTTGTCAGCTGGACGCTCTCAACACTTGGAGTATCTGAGGAAGTTGCTGGAAGGCAAGTTCGGAGCGGTGAAGAGACAGCAGCTGCCATTCACACACAATGGGGCACAATATATGAGACTGAAGGACGGCACGATATTGCTTCAACAAGTTGATCACCTGAGCAAGATACCTTTCTGCCAAGTACCCGATGGAGCTGATGACAAAGTGGTGACAGGAGTGTTTGCTCGTGGGTTCCGAAGCATACTTACATCGATGCTGTTCCTCTGTCAGTGCAACCTTCACATCATGACGGAGGTGACTCAGCTGCAAGGTTTCAACAACGAGCCCAGAATCATGCACCTCAAAAGGGCCAATGCCTTACTCAAGCGAGCTCAAGGAGATACGACATTGGTGGGCTTGCACTATCCTATGCTGAGTCCTCCGTTCTGTCTTCGAGCTGTTGGCGATGCGAACCACACTACTAAGTCTTCAGTGTACCCTCAGGAAGGACAGTTCGTGTTGCTGATGGAGGACAAGGAATTGAAGGTTGACGAGGCTCATTTGCTGTTGGACGCATCGGCTCTGACTGGCAGATGTCACGTACTTATGGCGATAAGCAGCAAGGCCAAGAAGGTTGCGCATTCGACTTCGATGGGCGAGACCAATTGTGGATTGGCAGTGGTATCAGGAGCTCAGATGGTGGCCATGCGACTTTCAGAGATGCACCTGGCTCTGAGTTGTACCACGAAGCAGATGATTTCCGTTCTCATCGAGATGAACAACACTGGCCAGTACGTAGTTGCGATTGACCACTTGACGGACTGCAAGGACATGTTCGAGCTGGTGACAGGCTTGAAAGGAGTACCTCAGGACCGTCAGCAGAGGCTGGCCATCATGGCCTTGAGAGAAGAAAGGATGACAGGACGAGTGCGAAATACATTGCACATTCCCACGGACGTGATGCTGAGTGACGCCTTGACGAAACCTGGAACATTTCCTCAGCTCATGTATCTACTCACAACCGGCATCGCCAAGTTTCATGGAAGCAAGAAACCGATAACCTGCAAGCGTATGTTACATCGACCTGGAGTTTTCTCAGAGTCTGACTTGGAGAGTATCCAGAGGTTCGACTAGATTGGCTGCACGAGCATCACAAGGGAGAGTATTTTCAGATTTATCACTCTCTATGGTTTCTGGATTACTGTACTATTTCGTGAACTTCAGCACCGTGCTGGAGAACATTTCCGACATCAATGTAGCGTGTGGAAGGCGCCGCTCGGGCTGCCTTAATCTTTGCACAGTTTTCCTAGAGAGTAGAATGAGAGTGAGATTTCGTGTTCCCTCTTGGCTAAGATCAAGTGTAGTATCTGTTGTATGATTAGTAGCATGCAGGCAGGCTTAGTTGTAAGAGGATATTCGACCGTGATCGCATGAATGCTCACGGATGCGGGTTCGCTAGCTACAAACATTTCAGTCCCCCCCCCTCCTCCCCCCTCTGCCTCCCCTCCCCCCCCTCCCCCCTTTTCCTCCCTCCCCCCCCCCCCTCCCCCCTCCCCCCCTTCTCCTCCCCCCTCCCCCCCCCCCCCCTCCACAATTATTCAATATGAATACTATTCTCCCTCTTCCCCTGATGACGGTTTGAAAGTGCTCGACCCCCCCCGCGCATTGTTTTTTTACACAGGTTTCCCCGGAGTTGGGTTTTCGCCTGCATTGTTTTCAAAATGCTGCTCTCGCTGAGGCGCCGGCCTCATTTTCGGGCCCCGCTCGTTCCGAATCGTGCTCCCGCTGCAGCGCTGGCCTCATTTCCGTGCTTCCGCTCGTTCCGAATCGTGCTCCCGCTGCAGCGCTGGCCTCATTTCCGCGCTTCCGCTCGTTTCGACTCGTGCTCCCGCTGCAGCGCTGGCGTCATTTCCCGTGCCATGCCACGGCATGCAATGCAATGCTAGGTTGATGCTACGCTTTGCGGTGCTCTTCTACGCCATGCCATGCCGTGCTCTACAATGCATCGCGTACCCTTTCGGGATCATTGCCCTGCTCGACATCCGACTGTGTGAGTAGAGAGGGGATCTACGCCATGGTAAGGGATGGGAGGGAGGGGTAGGATGTCAGATATGACGCGAGCGCACCTAGCTTGCCCTCCCCCCTCCCCCCCTCCCCCCCCCCTCCTCCCCTCTCTGCCTCCCCTCCCCCCCTTCCCCCCTCCCCCCCTGGAGTGGATCTCGGCCGTGTTTTGGCGCCTGTTCCGAGTGGATGGAGCCCCCCCCCCCAACATGAACGCCCTGTCGCAAAGAGTCCCTTGAAGCAGGGGTCCAGGGCCAAATCCCCCCCCCTCCGGCCCTTTCCGCCCGATGTCTAAACGCCGGATAAAAAACGCTCACGTGGGGAGGTGGGCTTGGGGCATACTTGGACTTGGCCCCTCCGACACGGGCCAGGGCCTTCTGGATGTTCCACTCCTCGGACCGCCCCAGCAGTCAGCGACGTGGTCAGTTGCCCGCCCAATGTCTCTAGCAGCCCAGTTTCAGCTTGGACAACGAGTTTTTTTTACAACCGCATGGGAAAGCCTCATGAACATGGCGCCTGCGTTCACCGGGCCTTCGACTGAGAACTCATTGGTCCCCCACTTCCGAGCTGCCTGCATGCCGGCCAACAAAAAGACTGCGCCTTGTCTGGCACTCCTCGGAGCAAGGGCGGCGGAGAGGCAAGACACTGCTGGGCGAGGTCGTGCACGCCGCTCGCATCCACTCGCCTGCACGCGCGCAAGATGGTACGAATATTTTTCCTAAGCTGGATAATGCTGAGGGTCCCCTGCTTTACATATGGCTTGAACGAGGGGGGTAGGGTCCACGGGAAACGCAGCAGCAGCGGCATTGAGGACCCTTTCTTCCAATCTTCTAGCATGCTCGTGAACCCCGACTTCCTCATTCACTAGCAGAATGGACGCGACTCTTGCTCGGAAGTCATTGCATCGCTCTTCGTCGGCCTTCTTGCGGGGATCGTACGCTATAGACCTTGACGGTAGTCTCAACCGCTGGCCTCTTGAAGTGAGCGATCGTTGGGAAATGGTCTGGCTTGACATGTTGGGTGTCTATGGAATGCCACACGTGCGTGTCAACTGCAACGGTAGCGAGATCCATGTCGGAGCAAACGTAATCGAGTCTATGGGGCTACCCGTTGTTACAAGCCCATGTGAGACCTTCGGAGGCCTGGGGGAGCACGGTATTAAGGGCAACAAGCTTCGTGGCCTTAAGGTGGCTATGGGAATACTCTCCCCCATTATCTTCCTGCTGACTAAACCCTTTCCCCCCTACACTGTCAGAAGCGAGTGAGCCAACTCTCCTGTTGGCGTCGTACACGGAAAATGGCAACTGCAAAACATTTTAACTTAATCGTTGGTCTCACGTCACCAGCTGCCTCGCTCGCCCTCGGTGGCAAAATAAGTGCTGTGAGGCCGTGCAACACTGCAACTCGGAGCTGAACATGAGCGGCCGTAATGGCGACCACTAGGCGCCTCGGGTCAGCATGTAATGCTTGAACGTTCTTCCTCCCGAGATACGACTGCTCCTCTCCCTTGAATCCGTCTTGCACGTCAGTAGCAAGCCACAGCTCACACCCAAGATTTCTTTTCACATTTCCTGAGGAGACAACCTCGTACCCGGGTGAATGTTTCGGCCCCCTTGGAGTTTCGGCCTTCCTGGACCCCCGCCAGGAGGACTTGGGCCTCTCGAAACTGAAGCCTGAGGTGGGGTCCGTGGGCCCTGGCTTTTCTGGCCACTTCGTGCGGGGTCTTGTTACCCAGCCGTTTCGTAGGCTTGGGGAGGAGAAAATTGGGGTCCCTGTCGAGCGCAGAGAGAGCGTTGAAAGTGGCAACTTCAAAATCGACCTCGACTGAGGCAGACCTCGTGTCTACAATGATTGGCTTATGCATGTCCTCCGCTCCCGCTTGTTGGACCTGGATCGGCCCTCGGAAGTCTCCATTGGCCCTGGGGGGTTACTGGGCGCGAAAAGCTCTGGGGAGGCGACGGATCCAATCCCACTCCATCTCTTCTCGCAAGCACAAACTCCCCAGGATCCACTCTGGCACATCAATGCTTACTGCTTTACCTGTCTTGCACCATGAGTCGGAACACTCGTGGCAAGGATTTCCCACGTGGGAGCGGACATGAAAGAAGGTCATGTTAGTTTGGACGCATCTCAACGCGTGCCTAACACGTTTGACAAATTTCAGGAACTATATTCTTGGGGACACGGCTGCAACAAATGCGCCACCAAAATGAACCATTTTGGGGCGGGGGTGCCGTGGGTCATTTTTCGCGGGATGTCTCCGGCCAAACCGACGAAACCGTTCATTGTTGGTAAACTTCTACACGTATTTCGGAAAAGGGGGTGCCGTAAGTCATTTGTCCGACCCCTTTTTCTGGGTGTGGTTAAGTTTTTGCCTCATTTGGGAAACTCCCAAACCGTTCTGTTTGGGGCGCGTTTCTGGGCCCATTCTTAGCAGCCGTGCCCCTGGGAATATCACTTGCAAAAATTGGCTATTTAACCCTGCGGCCCCAACTGGTACCTGCGCCAAAGCAAAAGAGTTCCCCAGCCAGGATCCACGGTAACCCCCAGCAGATTGCTGAAACTTCACAAGCAGTGCCACATGCTCGAGAGAAGTTAAGCCCCCCTGGTGTCGTCCTGTCGGCCTGCCCGCGCAGGTAGCCAGAGAAAACGGGAGGAGGAGGAGGAGGAGGAGGAGGAGGAGGAGGAGTCTGTCCCTCGGGCTCGTCAGCAGATCTGGCCACTACGCTCGCGGCCCAGCCCGACTTGCCCGGGTCGTCTGGCTGCCACGAGCCGTCGGGAAGGATCTCGATGGCCGAGTAGGTTGCCCGCGGCGGCTCAGCAAGTCCCAGCGCGAGCCTGGCAGAATTGTAGAGGTCATCCTCCAGCACTGGGCGAGACAAGGGAATAAGAGACGCCAAAGAGTCCACCACATTCGTGAAAGCTTCCCATCGATCACGCGAAACTCCTTAACGGCATTAGTTGGGTACTAGTCTTGGCCAGGCTCGGGCTTCTGGCGATGCGGAGACGAGTCGGGGTTCCCTGGACCCCGAGGCGGGGAGAGGTGGGATGACGGTTCCCTTTTGAATTCAAGCAGGCCTTCTTGTGACGAAAACACGGGGCATTTCTTGGCGCGCACCTGGCTGTTGGTAGGACGTCGAGGGAGCGAGGGAGTGATAAACAGGGCGCACAGGGATGGCTGGATTTAAATCTTCCTGTCACGTGTGCCCCAGCTCACGCACCGCCCTCTCTCGCCATCAGCTCGGCGTACTGCTGCTCCGTCAGCACCTCGTCGTCCTGTCTCTGCCTCTTCTTGGCAGGGCTATCTCCTGACTCCAATGCCTCCGTCGATGAGCGAGGGAGCGCTGAGTCGGGCTCGCTGTGCTTGGCCTTGTAGCTCATGACGGACTGTCTGGGGCCTGGGATGTCGTCGTCTGGGTCCACGGCCACCTTTGTCGGCGTATTCGGTGTCAATGTGCCCTCGCATGGGATCTGCTCCTGCTGAGACGCCTCGAAGACCGAAACTACATTGGCTGGCGACGGCTCTATGACTATCTGATCTATAGTATACCCCACCGCTGATCCCTGCGTCGTTGGCATCAACGTTGGGCCACCTGCCACTGCCGCTGCTGCCATCGTTGGACCACCTGCCGCCACCGTCACTGGCGTGGACGGTGTCGTTGCTGCCACTGGAGACGGTGGGACTGGCATGGACTCCGCCTTTCGCCTCTGCTTGGTGAGGTCCCCGATCACGCAAGTCAGGTTCGCCAGGAACTGCTGTATCTGCTGCATCTGGTTGCTCATCACTGTGAGCTGTTGCTCGTTGGTCTCCATCTGCTGCATCACCGAGCTGATCCGAATGGCCTGCTCGGCGGGCATGCCTCCTGGAACGGGGCCTTGCTGAAGGCCTCCAGGTTCGCTGTACACACGTGGGGCATGCTGCCCCTTGCCCTTGCCCTTGGCCATCAAGTCCACGATACCTACTCTGGGATTCTTAATAAGCGGGGGGGGTACCCCCCCGACGGGGGTCGACCTCGCCTCGTCGTCGCGCCGCGACGGGGGTCGGAGCGCCTCCGGCGCGCGGTGGCTGCCCGCGACGGGGGTCGATGTGGGCTGTCGGCGGGGGTGACGCCCCCCCGACGCTCATTCAGAAACTCGGAGCAGGGGCAGGAGCATCAAGTGTTGAGGGATGACAGGCACGCGGGGAGGAGGAGGAGGAGGAGGAGGAGGAGGAGGAGGACGAGGAGGAGGACGAGGAGAAGGAGTGGGAGGCTGCTGCGGTGGCGGCCGAGAAGGCCGCTGCCACCGGTGCCACGGTGGCTGGCCAGCGACCCTCTGCGCAGGCGGGCACGGCGCACCCGGGCCCCTCGGCGGCCTCCCTGCGGCCCGACTGGGGCAGCGGGGCGCCTGCGGCGGCTGGGCCCCGTGCGCTGCCTCCTGCATTCGAGGAAGAGAGAACGCCGTAAACGGCGGAGTCCCTGGGTGCGTGACTGAAGTGAGAATCCGTGGTGAGGATTCTGCTTGTTGCGTTGTTGTTGTTGTTGTTGCTGGTGTTGCTGGTGTTGCTGTTGGTGTTGTTGTTGGTGTTGGTGTTGGTGTTGTTGTTGTTGTTGCTGTTGCTGTTGTTGTTGTTGCTGCTGTTGTTGTTGTTGTTGGTGTTGGTGTTGTTGCTGTTGTTGTTGTTGTTGTTGCTGTTGCTGTTGCTGCTGTTGTTGTTGTTGTTGTTGTTGTTGTTGTTGTTGTTGTTGTTGTTGTTTGTGGTGTCGTTGTTGTGGTTGTTGCTGTTGTTGTTGTTGTTATTGTTGTTGATGTTGTTGTTGTTGGTGTTGTTGTTGTTGCTGCTGTTGTTGTTGTTGTTGTGTTTGGGTTTGTTGTTGTTGTTGTTGCTGTTGTTGCTGTTGAGTGCTAGCTATTCAACAATTGGTATTGTTGGACACCTTAAAGGCGCCCTGGCGCTCTCGCCGAGGCGCCGGCTACAGTTTCATTGAAAACGAGGCTCACGCTCGAGCGGTTTGGGGGACCGCCAAAACCGGCCCCCCAACAACAACAACGCTGCCGCTCGAGATTTCTTCTTTTCTTACTCAGGGCTGGTGTTCTTGCTCGCCGCCGAAAACCGCCGTCCTAACATTACCAGCGCTCCCGCTCGAGACTTCCTCCCGTCTTACCTTAGACTGGCGCGCTTGTCTTTCTCTCATCGGCGCCGCCCCCAGCAAGAGCAACGGTACCGCTCGAGGCTTCCTCCCTTCTTTATTCAAGGCGGTGCTGTTCCTCGCCGCCAAAACCGTCGCCCCGACAAAACCAGCGCTCCCGCCCGAGACTTCCTTCCGTTTTACGCTGGTCTGCCGCCCAACTTTCTTTTGAAATGGCACCGCTCCCAGCAAGAACAACGCTCCCGCTCGAGGCTTACTCCCTTTTTCCTCGGGACGGTGCTGCTCCTCGCCGCCGACATCCCCCGTCCCGACAAAACCACGGCTCCCGCTCGATGCTTCCTCCCTTCTTACTCAAGGCGGTATTCCTCCTCGCCTCCGAAAACCGCCGCCCCGACAAAACCAGCGCTCCCGCCCGAGACTTCCTTCCGTTTTTACCTAACAGCGAAGACTGATAGGTTTCTAGTTGACTCAAAAGAGCTCACAGATCACTCCACAGGGGGGTCCGGGCAGGTGTTGGGGAGTTGCCGGGCGGCAGGGTGCCGGGCTCGTTTTTCACCAACAGTCACACACTTCGTGCTCTTCGACTTCCCAGAACTCCATTCCCAGGCCACATTCTGAATACCCGGATGCAACAGTCACACACTTCGTGCTCTTCGAGATCCCAGAACGCCATTCCCGGGCCACATTTGGACCCGGATGCAACAGTCACACACTTCGTGCTCTTCGAGTTCCCAGAACTCCATTCCCGGGCCACATTCTGGATGGCCGGATGCAACAGTCACACACTTCGTGCTCTTCGAGTTCCCAGAACTCCATTCCCGGGCCACATTTTGGATGCCCGGAGCCAACTGTAGGCCACTTCGTGCTCTTCGAGTTCCCAGAACTCCATTCCCGGGCCACATTTTGAATGCCCGGAGCCAACTGTAGGCCACTTCGTGCTCTTCGAGTTCCCAGAACTCCATTCCCGGGCCACATTTTGAATGCCCGTAGCCAACTGTAGGCAACTTCGTGCTCTTCGACTTCCCAGAACTCCCATTCCTGGGCCACATTTTCAGCAGGGGCAAGAGCACGACGAGGAGGAGGACGAGCAAGACCAGGAGGACGAGGACGAGCAGGAGCAGGACGAGGAGCAGGAGGAGCAGGAGAAGAAGGACGAGCAGGAGGAGGAGGAGGACGAGCAGGAGGAGGAGGAGAACGAGGACGACCAGGAAGAGGAGGAGGAGGAGGAGGAGGAGGGGAGGGGGAGGACTACCAGGAGGAGGAGGAGGAGGAGGAGGAGGAGGAGGAGGAGGAGGAGGAGGGAGGAGGAGGAGGAGGAGGAGGAGGACGAGGAGGAGACGAGGAGGAGGAGGAGGAGGGAGGAGGAGGAGGGGGGGGGAGAGCACCAGGAGGAGGAGAACGAGGACCACCAGGAGGAGGAGGAGGAGGAGGAGGAGGAGGAGGAGGAGGAGGAGGAGGAGGAGGAGGAGGGAGGAGGAGAGGAGCACCGAGGAGGAGGAGAGAGGAGGAGGAGGAGGAGAGAGACGAGCAAGACGAGGAGGACGAGAACGAGGACGAGCAGGAGGAGGAGGAGGAGGAGGAGGAGGAGGAGGAGGAGGAGGAGGAGCAGGAGAAAGAGGAGGAGGAGGAGGAGGCAGGCTGAGGCTGAGGCTGTGACTGCGACTGCCGTTGCCGCTGCGACTGTCATCGCGAATGCGACTACGACTGCGAGAACAGCAGAATTCGACAACTGGATTTTCATCTGAATCTTAAGGGGAATGCTTTCTGATATGCTTCTACACATCGCTGTTAGGTTGCTTTGCCGGGATAATACGCTGGATTGGCACGTTACTCTCTTTTGAATTGGCGCTGCTCCCAGCAAGAACAAGGCTCCCGCTCGAGATTTCCTTTCTTTTTCCTCGCCGCCGACAGCCCCCGTCCCGACAAAACCACGGCTCCCGCTCGATGCTTCCTCCTTTCTTACTCAAGGCGGTGTTCCTCCTCGCCGCCGAAAGTCACCGTCCCAACAAAACCAGCGTTCCGCTCGAGACTTCGTTTTGTTCTACGTTGGACTAGCTCCCTACTCTCTTCAGCATTGGCGCCGCTCCCAACAACAGCAGCAACCCTGCTCGAGACTCCCTCCCTTTCTATTCAGGGCCAGGTCCTTGCCTCACCGCCGACAGCCCCCATCCCCACCAAGGCAATCATGTCGTTCGATACTTATTTGTGCTTTACCCTTCGCTGGGGTTCCACTGGCGGTCTCGCATCGGCGCAGCACGGCGCGGGCATGTGTTTTCGAGGGGGATATGTTGAATTTCCTCGGAGGAGGTGTTTGCAAGACCTCATTGGGCGGGAGATCTGGGAATGGGGGTAACGGACCCCACTATAGAAGAATAGTCCCCCATTACGTGGATGGTTATCATGATGGTCGCATGCTGCGCGTGGAAACATCGCGCATGAGGGTAGAATGATTGTTCTTGTTGCTGGTGTTGTTGGTGTTGGTGTTGGTGTTGGTGTTGGTGTTGGTGTTGGTGTTGGTGTTGGTGTTGTTAGTGTTGGTGTTGTTGTTGGTGGTGGTGGAAGTGTTTTTGTTGTTGTTGTTGAACTTTCATTTCTGAAGCATAATTATTGTTGATCCCCCCGCCGGGTGCACATTGTTTTTTTCTCGATTGAAGTGCCCTTCCTGGGGCTCGCACCTTGTTTGTTCCCAACAAAAAAAAACAAAGGAAAGTCTTGATGGTCAAACTGTGTCGTTGGCCCCCGGGTTACAGCAACAACGGCTCCCGCCTGAGACTTCCTCACAATTTAGCCAGGACCCCCGCTCCCGCCCGAGATTTCCTTGCATTTTATTCCGAAATCACGCTCTCGCTTGGGACTTCCTTATCATTTTTCAGGAATCGCTCTCCCGGCGCTCTGGAGTCGTGCTCTCGCTGGAGACTTGCTTGCAATTTACTGAAGAATGACGTCCTTACGTTGGAAATTCTTGCAATTTATTCAAGCACCGCGCTCCCGACACCCAGGCACCCAGGAGTCGCGCTCACGTTTAGGATTCCCTCGCAGATTACCTAAGAATCGGGATCTCGCTGCCCTTCGTGGCCCCGTTGCAGCCCCTCGTGGCCCCCTCGCTTTGTTTTGTGGCCCCGTTGCAGCCCTTCGTGGCCCCCTCGCTGCCCTTCGCGGCCCCGTTGCAGCCCCTCGTGGCCTCCTCGCTGCCCTTCGTGGCCCCGTTGCAGCCCTTCGTGGTCCCCTCACTTTGTTTCGTGGCCCCGTTGCAGCCATTCGTGGCCCCCTCGCTGCCCTTCGTGGCCCCGTCGCAGCCCTTCGTGGCCCCGTTGCAGCCCTTCGCGGCCCCCTCGGTGCCCTTCGTGGCCCCGTTGCATCCCTTCGTGGCCCCCTCGTTGCCCTTCGTGGCCCCACATATGTATGCCTTTCGTGGCCCCCGCTTGTTCGCACCCGCGGTGGCCCCATATGCATGCCCTTCGTGGCCCCGCTGTCGCCCTTCGTGGCCCCCTCGCTGCCCTTCGTGGCCCCGTTGCTGCCCTCAGTGGCTCCGTCCTTGCCCTCCGCGGCCCAGAATACGTATGCCCTTCGTGGCCCCCGCTCGTTCGCGCCCGTTGTGGCTCCATGTGCATGCCCTTCGTGGCCCCGCTGTCGCCGTTTGTGGCCCCCTCACTGTCCTACGTGGCCCAGTTGCTACCCTCAGTGACCCCATCGTTGCCTTCTGTGGCCCCGCATTATCTGCCCTTCGTGGCCCCCGCTCGTTCCCGCTCTTCGTGGCCCCATACGCATTCCCTTCGTGTCCCCGCTGTTGCCCTTCGTGGCCTACTTCGTGTCATTGTGGCCCTGCTGTCGTTCTCTCTCGCTTTCGCTCCTCGTCGTCGCCGTCGTCGTCGTCGCCGTCGTCGTCGACGTCGTCGTCGTCGTGGTCGGTCCCCTGTCCGTCTCTCTTCGGGTCGGGTCGATGGTCCGCGGCCGCCCCGCCGATCAGCGCTGCCGCTGGCCAGGCCGACGGTCCGCGGCCGCCCCGCCGCTTGCCGGGGCCCGGCCTGCAGGGAAGAAAGGTATACCCCCCAAAAGGGGTTCGATCGAAGACGAAGAGGGCGGGTATCGAGGGTTTGGGAAATACGCGTTATTGGACACTTGAGCAGATAAGGGCGAACAGCCTTAAAATGATTGTTGTTGTTGCTGTTTGTTGCTGTTTGTTGTCGTCGTCCGCCCCGCGACCCACCCCGCGACCCGCCCCGCGACCCACCCCGCGACCCACCCCGCGACCCGCCCCGCGACACACCCCGCGACCCACCCGCGACCCACCCCGCGACCCACCCGCGACCCATCCCGCGACCCATCCGCGACCCACCCGCGACCCCCCCGCGACCCGCCCCGCGACCCACCCGCGACCCACCCGCGACCGATCCACATTGGTTTGAAGAAAAAATCGGCGCCTGCGGCAGGCTCGTTGCATAATTTGTGAAACTTTGGCGCCTGCGGCGGGCTTCTCCAGAGTCTCGCAGACTGCCGACGTCCCCACCACCCCCTCACTCTTATCCGCATATGCGGAGTGCTACGGTACATGGCACGCGCGCTTATATTCTAGCGCGCCCTGGCCCTCGACAGCAACACAGCTGCACATGTGCACATCCAAACGCATGGATTGAACATGAGTGGCGACGACAATGACAAGGACATCGTCAGAGGGCCGAAGAGGAAAGTCTCTTCTGCCTCCGCCTCCTTCTCATCCTCCTCGTCCTCCTCATAGGCCTCTTCCTCCTCCTCCTCGTCCTGCCCCACCTCATCCTTGGCACTGTTCTTAAGCCTCATTCTCTCGTCCTCCTGGTCTTGCTGCCAGCGTCGACACACTACCGGATTTTGCATTGCCCAGCCACTAGGCGCAGGGAAGTGACCGCTTCCGACTGCAGGGACGGCTGCCGCAGTCTGTAATTCGATGCCCTTTCATTTTGACTTCGATGCCGCTCATTCTCTCGTCCTCTTGTGTTTAGATTGTCCAGCCACTGGGCGCAGGGAAGGGACCGCTTCCGACTGCATTGACGGCTGCCGCTGTGTGAAGCTCGATTCCCGTAAATATCCACGCCTTTCTGGCGGGAAGGTTGGCACGTCTCTGTCCACTTTCCCGCTGTCTTTCATGGTTGCTCTTTAGCTCCGCCCTGGCCGCGATGCCTCAATTAGGTCGGTGTGGGCGCCTGCTCGTGTGCATGCGCCCATCGGGGTCCTTGCCTCTCTGTGTCGGACAGACGAAACGCCGCGCGGCCGCTCCAGCAGTGTCGCATCCCCTGGGAAATGACGAGCACAGAAAGATGAGGACAAGGAAGGGGAGGAGGCTGGGATGGAGGGGGAGGCCTGCGAAGGTACAGGGCGGATTCCAAAAGCCCTGAACCCAAAAACGCTTTCATCTCCTCGGGGCGCATCTTTTGCTTCCGCCGCCTTCCGTCGGCCTTCCGCCGGCTTCCGCCAGCGGAGGCGGCCTCGTTTTGCTTCCGCCGCCTTCCGCCGCCCTTCCGCCGCCGGACCGGCCGCCGAGGAAGAGATGACAACTCCTTCTACCCTCGAGGCGAGGTCCTTGGAACGCGCGCCGTGCAGGCATCAAGCCTGCGACAGGATACCCTCGGCAGTCCTCCAAATCCCTTAAAGGTGCCGGCCGTCTGCTCCTGCAGGAGTAGAAGCTTCAGGAGCGAAAGAGACACAGGCACAATTCATCGTCGACTCCCAGGAAAATGCGGGAAAATATGGGAATTGGGGGGTAAGACAAAAACCCAGAACATATTGGAAAATATGTGGGATAATTCTATGTGTGTGTGTATTTATTTGTGTGTCCTTGGGCCCCTTGAAAGTTAGCGACATGATATGGCATGAAATGAGCCGCCGATTCGGCACCTGCGTTCTTCTGGGATCGTCCCAGGGACCTGCGAGGACCTCCCCTGCGGCCTCCGTGGGCCTCTGGGGACGTGGAGCGGTCAGAATTCGGAGCGGTGGCAACATTTTCCAGCGTGCCCCTCCCCCTCGGACTCCTCCTCATTCCCTTGGCATCGCTCGGACGTGTGCATTTCTCCTTCGGCGAGGACCATCGAGCAGCATCCTTGATCATGTGGCGAAGAAATCCACGCACGAAGCCCAAGAAAACACAGGGAATGCACGTCCGAGCGATAGCCAGATCCCTCTTCCTTATTCATAACTCCTCCCTATCGCACCCCGAGGCCAATCGGAGGGGCTGGCCGGGCATCTCGGCCGAGACTTCCCGACCACTTACGAACATGAGGCTCCGAAACTGGTAACAGGTTCACTGATGAAGGGCGAGCGGCTTTCAAAATGTGGCTCTCTTTTGAGCGCCGCGTACATACACTCGTCCAAACCAAATGCAAGAGTTTAATGGATTGAAGGCGGGCGACTTTCAAAACATCGATCTCGTCTCAGCGACGATGAGAGGGGGTGGGGGTTCGAGCAAGGCTTGGGGAGTTTCTCACAAGGTGGGATGACGATGACGATGACGAAGAGAGAGGGGGGCGTCGAACAAGGCTTGGGAAGTTTCTCACAAGGCGGGATTATTTCTGAGCCTTCCTGAGAAGGCGCGCCCCCTTGACCTTCCCCCCAGGGCGCACATGCGCGCATCGCCGAAAGGGGCGTGGCAAAGCAGAGGAGAACCAGCGTCCGAGTCGAACAGCTGATACTTGCCGTCGCTGCACTCTATAAATCAGAGTGAGGGGGCCGAACGGTCATTCATTGTCCCTGGGTGCGTGGCTGAAGTGAGAATCCGTGGTGAGAATTCTGCTTGCTGCGTTGTTGTTCTTGTTGTTGTTGCTGTTGAAGTTGTTGTTTTTAATGGTGTTGTTGTTGTTGGTGGTGGTGGTTTTGTTTCTTGTCGTCGTCCCACCCCGCGACACACCCGCGACGCACCCCGCGACACACCCCGCGACCCACCCCGCGACCCACCCCACGACCCACCCCGCGACCCACCCGCGACCCAACTCGCGACCCACCCGCGACCCACCCCGCGACCCACCCGCGACCCATTTGCGACCCACCACCTGCGACCCACCCGCAACCCAACCAGCGACCCACCCGCGACCCACCTCGCGACCCACTTGCGACCCACCCGCGATCCACCCCGCGACCCACCCCGCGACCCACCCCGCGACCCACCCCGCGACCCACCCCGCGCGACCCACCCACCCCGCGACCCACCCCGCGACCCACGCGACCCACCCCGCGCGGCGGCGACCCACCCACCCGCGACCCACCCGCGACCCACCCGTTCGTTGTTGTTGTTGTTGTTGTTGTTGTTGTTTGTTGTTGTTGTTTGTTGTT
This sequence comes from Prorocentrum cordatum, assembly GCA_963575745.1. Lineage (NCBI taxonomy): Eukaryota > Dinophyceae > Prorocentrales > Prorocentraceae > Prorocentrum > Prorocentrum cordatum. Next base: position 17,580 of record CAUYUJ010013658.1, on the reverse strand, counting down.
GTTGTTGTTGTTGTTGCTGTTTGTTGTTGTTGGTTGTTGGTTGTTGTTGTTGTTGTTGTTGTTGGTTGTTGGTTGTTGGTTGTTGTCGTCGTCGTCGTCGTCGTCGTCGTCGTCGTCGTCGTCGTCGTCGTCGTCGTCGTCCCCCCCGCGATCCCCCCGCGACCCACCCGCGACCCCCCCCGCGACCCCACGACCTAACCCGCGACCCACCCCGACCCAACCCGCGACCCGCGACCCACTTGCGACCCACCTTGCGTCCCCGACCGACCGCGCCCACCCACCCCGCGACCCACCCCGCGACCCACCCCGCGACCCACCTGCGACCCACGACCCGCGACCCGCGACCCACCCCACGACCCACCCCGCGACCCACCCCGCGACCACCCCGACCGCACCCCGCGACCCACCCGCGACCCACCCGCGACCCGCCCCGCGACCCACCCGCGACCCACCCGCGACCCACCCGCGACCCTCCCCGCGACCCACCCGCGACCCCCCCCGCGACCCATCCGCGGCCCATCCGCGACCCACCCGCGACCCACCCCGCGACCCACCCGCGACCCACCCCGCGACCCACCTTCAAGGGAGGAAAAACCACCAGGATCCGACAATTGACGCTTGGGCGTTTACTAAACAGCCTTGCCCTGTTGGATTATTCCTTGCGTGCGTTTACTAAACGGCTTCGCTTGTCAGGGTGATTCTTATGGGGTGGATTTTCTGCCCGCGACACCCACGACCCACCCGCAACCCAACAACGACCCACCCGCGACCCACCCCGCGACCCACCCGCGACCCACCCGCGACCGACCCACATTGGTTAACGAAAAAATCGGCGCTTGGCGGGCTCTTTGTATCATTTGTGACAAATTGGCGCCTGCGGCGGGCTTCTCCAGAGTCTCGCAAACTGCCGACTTCCCCACCGCCCCCTCACTCTTATCCGCATATGCGGGGTGCGACGTATCTATAAATCAGAGTGAGAGGGCCGAACGGTCATTCATTGTCCCTGGGTGCGTGGCTGAAGTGAGAATCCGTGGTGAGGGTTATGTTTGTTGCGTTGCTGTTGTTGTTGTTGATGATGATGATGATGTTGATGTTGATGTTGTTGTATGTTAATTACGAAACAAGTACTATTGTTGGACTCCCCAGGCGCCTTGGCGCTCTCGCCTTGGCGCCGGCTACATGTCCATTGGAAATGAGGCTCAAGCTCGAGCGGGTCTGGGGGGCGCCAAAACCGGCCCCCCAACAACAACAACAACAACGCTCCCGCTCGAGACTTCCTCCTTTTTTACTCAGGGCCGGTGCTCTTGCTCGCCGCCGAATGCCGCCGTCCCAACAAAACCAGCGCTCTCGCTCGAGACGTCCTCCCGTTTTACTTGGAACTGGCGCGCTACTCTTTCTCTCATCGGCGCCGCCTCCAGCAAGAGCAACGCTACCGCTCGAGACTTCCTCCCTTTTTTACTCAAGGCGGTGCTCCTCTTCGCTGCCGCAAAACCGCCGTCCCGACAAAACCAGCGCTCCCGCACGAGACTTCCTCCCGTTTTACGATGGACTTGCGCCCCACTCTCTTTTGAATTGGCGCCGCTCCCAGCAAGAACAACGCTCCCGCTCGAGGCTTCCTCCCGTTTTCCTCAGGACGGTGCTGTTCCTCGCCGCCGATATCCCCCGTCCCGACAAAACCACGGCTCCCACTCGAGGCTTCTTCCATTCTTACTCAAGGCGGTGTTTCTCGTCGCCGCCGAAAACCGCCATTCCACCAAAACCAGCGTTCCTGCTGGAGACTTCGTTTCGTTGTACGCCGGACTAGCGCCCTACTCTCTTCAGCAATGGCGCCGCTCCCAGCAACAACAGCGGCCCTGCTCGAGACTTCCTCTCTTTCTATTCAGGGCCAGGTCCTTGCCTCGCCGCCAACAGCCCCCATCCCCACCAAAGCAATCCTGTCGCTCGATAATTTCTTGTGCTTTACCCTTGGCTGGGGCTCCACTGGCGGTCTCGCATCGACGCAGCAACGCGCGGGCATGTGTTTTCGAGGCGGGGTATGAAATTCCTCGGAGGTGTTTGCAAGGCCTCATTGGGCGGGACATCTGGGAATGGGAATAACGGACCCCGCTGTAGAACAATAATCCCCCATGATGGGGATGATTATCATGATGGTCGCATGCTTCGTGTGGAAACATCGCGCATGAGGGTAAACTGATTGTTGTTGTTATTGTTGTTGTTGTTGTTGTTGTTGTTGTTGTTGTTGTTGTTAGTAAGGGCGGGGCGCCCCGACCCGTGTCCCACAACACCCCCCCCCCCCCCCCACAACACTCACAACAACCGGGGGGGGGTCCGGACGGGCAACCGAAAGTTTCGGGCCCATTTCGGCGCACCCCTCACACGGTTCGTGGCCCCACAGGGGGCGGAGCCGAAGGCCTGGGGCCCATTTCGGCGCACCCCTCACACGGTTCGTGGCCTTACAGGGGGCGCAAGCGAAGGTCTCGGGTCCATGTCGGCGCACCCCTCACACGGTTCGTGGCCCCACAGGGGGCGCAGCCGAAGGTTTTCGCGGCCCCACAGCAAGCGCAGCCGAAAGCTTCAGGCCAATTTCGGCGCACCCCTCACACGGTTCGTGGCCCCACAGGGGGCGCAACCGAAGGCTTTCGTTGCCCCACAGGGGGGGCAACCGAAGGCCTCGGGCCCATTTCGGCGCACCCCTCACACGGTTCGTGGCCTTACACGGAGCGCAACCGAAGGTCTCGGGTCCATTTCGGCGCACCCCTCACACGGTTCGTGGCCCCACAAGGGGCGCAGCCGAAGCTTTTCGCAGCCCCACAGGGGGCGCAGCCGAAAGCTTCGGGCCAATTTCGGCGCACCCCTCACACGGTTCGTGGCCCCACAGGGGGCGCAGCCGAAGGTTTTCGCGGCCCCACAGGGGGCGCAACCGAAGGCTTTCGCGGTCCATTTCGGCGCACCCCTCACACGGTTCGTGGCCCCACAAGCCCGCAACCGAAGGTCTCGGGTCCATTTCGGCGCACCCCTCACACGGTTCGTGGCCCCACAGGGGGCGCAGCCGAAGGCTTTCGCGGCCCCACAGGGGGCGCAACCGAAAGCTTCGGGCCCATTTCGGTGCACCCCTCACACGGTTCGTGGCTCCACAGGGGGCGCAACCGAAGGCCTCGGGCCCATTTCGGCGCACCCCTCACACGGTTCGTGGCCTTGCAGGGGGCGCAACCGAAGGTCTCGGGTCCATTTCGGCGCGCCCCTCACACGGTTCGTGGCCTTACAGGGGGCGCAACCGAAGACTTCGGACCCATTTCGGCGCACCCCTCACACGGTTCGGCGCCCCACAAAGGGCGCAACCGAAGGCTTCGGGTCGATTTTTGCGCGCCCCTCAAACGGCTCGTGGCCGCACAAGGGGCGGAACCGAAGGCCTCGGGCCCATTTCGGCGCACCCCTCAAACGGTTCGTGGCCGCACAAGGGGCGGAACCGAAGGCCTCGGTCCCCACAGGGGGCGCAACCGAAACCCTCGGGTCCATTTCGGCGCACCCCTCACACGGTTCGTGGCCGCACAGCAAGCGCAACCGAAGGCATCGGGTCCATTTCGGCGCACCCCTTGCACGGTTCGTGGCCCGACAAGGGGGCGCAGCCGAAGACTTCGGGCCCATTTCGGCGCCCCTCACACGGTTCGTGGCCGCTTACAGGGCGCAACCGAAGGCTTTCGCGGCCCCACACGGGGCGCAGCCGAAAGTCTCGAGTTCATTTCGGTGCACTCCTCACACATCGTGGCCCCACAGGGGGCGCAACCGAAGGTTTCGGGTCCATTTCGGCGCACCCCTCACACGGTTCGTGGCCCCACACGGGGCGCAACCGAAGGCTTTCGCGGCCCCACAGGGGGAGCAACCGAAGGCCTCGGGTCCATTTCGGCGCACCCCTCACACGGTTCGTGGCCCCACAGGGGGCGCAACCGAAGGCTTCGGGCCCATTCCGGCGCACCCCTCACACGGTTCGTGGCCCCACAGGGGGCGCAACCGAAGGCTTTCGCGGTCCATTTCGGCGCACCCCTCACACGGTTCGTGGCCCCACACGGTGCGCAACCGAAGGCTTTCGCGGCCCCACAGGGGGCGCAACCGAAGGCTTCGGGCCCAGTTCGGCGCACCCCTCACACGGTTCGTGTCCCCACAGGGGGCGCAACCGAAGGCTTCGGGTCCATGTGGGCGCACCCCTCACACGGTTCGTGGCCCCACAGGGGGCGCAACCGAAGGCTTTCGCGGCCCCAGGGGGGCGCAACCGAAAGTCTCGGGTCCATTTCGGCGTACCCCTCAAACGATTCGTTGCCCCACAGGGGGCGAAACCGAAGGCTTCGGGCTCATTTCGGCGCACCCCTCACGCGGTTCGTGGCCTCACACGGGGCGCAACCGAAGGCTTTCGCTGCCCCACAGGGGGCGCAGCCGAAGGCCTCGCGTCCATTGCGGCGCACCCCTCACACTGTTCGTGGCCCCACACGGGGCGCCACCGAAGGCTTTCGTTGCCCCACAGGGGGGGCAACCGAAGGCCTCGGGCCCATTTCGGCGCACCCCTCACACGGTTCGTGGCCTTACACGGAGCGCAACCGAAGGTCTCGGGTCCATTTCGGCGCACCCCTCACACGGTTCGTGGCCCCACAAGGGGCGCAGCCGAAGCTTTTCGCAGCCCCACAGGGGGCGCAGCCGAAAGCTTCGGGCCAATTTCGGCGCACCCCTCACACGGTTCGTGGCCCCACAGGGGGCGCAGCCGAAGGTTTCGCGGCCCCACAGTGGGCGCAACCGAAGGCTTCGGGTCCATTTCGGCGCACCCCTCACACGGTTCGTGGCCACACAGGGGGCGCAACCACATGCTTCGGGCCTATTTCGGGGCACCCCTCACACGGTTCGTGGCCCCACAGGGGGCGCAACCGAAGGCTTTCGCGGCCCCACAGGGAGCGCAACCGAAGGTCTCGGGTCCATTTCGGCGCACCCCTCACACGGTTCGTGTCCCCACAGTGGGCGCAACCGAAGGCTTCGGGTCCATTTCGGCGCACCCCTCACACGGTTCGTGGCCCCACACGGGGCGCAACCGAAGGCTTTCGCGCCCCCACATGGGGCGCAGCCGACGGCCTCGGGTCCATTGCGGCGCACCCCTCACACGGTTCGTGGCCCCACAGGGCGCGCAACCGACGGCTTCGGGCCGATTTCGGCGCACCCCCCAAACGGTTCGTGGCCCCACACGGGGCGCAACCGAAGGCTTTCGCTGCCCCACAGGGGGCGGAGCCGAAGACTTGGGGCCCATCTCGGCGCGCCCCTCACACGCACGGTTCGTGGCCCCACAGGGGGCGCAGCCGAAGGCTTTCGCGGCCCCACAGGGGGCGCAACCGAAGGATTCGGGTCTATTTCGGCGCACCCCTCACACGGTTCGTGGCCCCACAGGGGGCGCAACCGAAGGCATCATTCCTAGAGACCCATAGGGTTCCGACAGATTCTTAGGATTCCCATAGATTTTTCGGATTCCTAGAGATTCCTACGAACCCGAGAGAGTCTTAGGATTCCATAGATTCCTATTATTTCCAGAGACCCATACGATTCCCAGAGATTCCTAGGATTCCTAGAAGTTTTTTGGACTCTTACATATTCCTAGGGTTCCTAGAGATTCTTATGATTCCCAAAGATTCTTGGGATTCCCAAAGATTCCTAGGATTCCTAGAGATTCCGATGATTCCCAGTGATTCTTAAGATTCTTGGAGATTCTCAGGATTCCCAGAGATTCCTAGGATTCCCATAGATTCCTAGGATTCTTTAAGATCCCTAGGATTCCCAGAGGTTTGTAGGATTCCGAGAGATTCCTAGGATTCCCAGAGATTCGTGGGATTCCCAGAGATGCTTTGGATTCTTAGAGATTCTAGGGTTCCTAGAGATTCTTATGATTTCAGAGATTTTTAGAAATTTCCAGAGATTCCTAGGATCCCGAGAGATTCCTAGGATTCGCAGAGGTTCTTCTGATTCCCAAAGATTCCTCGGATTCCTAGAGATTCCTACGATTCCAGAGATTCTTAGGATTTCCAGAGATGCGTAGGATTCCCAGAGATTCCTCGGAATCCCAAAGGTTCTGAGGATTCCCAGAGATTCTTAGGATGCCCGGAGACCCTTAGGATTCCCAGAGATTCCTTGGATCAGAGATTCGTAGGATTCCAAGAGGTTCGTAGGATCACCAGAGATTTTCAAGAATCCCAAAGATTTCAATGGATGCCTAGAGATTCGTAAGAATGTCAGAGATTCTTAGAATCTCTTAATATTCTTAGGATTCCAAGAGATTCAAAGGCTTCCAACAGATTCATGGGATTCCCAGAGATTCGCAGGATTCCTAGGGATTCCTAGGGTTCCCAGAGTGTCCTAGGATTCCCAGAGATTCCTGGGGTCCCCAGAGATTCTTAGTATTCCAAAAGATTCACAGGATCACCAGAGATTCGTAGGATTCCGAATGAATCCCAGAATCCCCAGAGATTCTGAGGATGCCTAGAGATTGCTAGGATTCCCATAGATTCTTAGGATCCCCAGAGACTCGTAGGATTCCCAGAGATTCCTAGGATTCCCAGAGATCCTTAGGATTCCAACAGATTCTTAGCACTCCCAGCGATTTTTATGATTCGGATGGGTTCCTAGGATTCCAACATATTCTTAGGATTCCCAGAGATTCCTGGGATCCCGAAAGATCCGTAGGTTTCCTAGAGATCCTTAGGATTCCTAGAGATTCCTAGGATTCCCGGAGATTCTTAGGATTCCCAGAGATTCTTAGGATTCTTAATGATTCCAAGGATTCCGAGAGAGTCGTAGGATTCCCAGAGAATCTTAGGATTCCCAAAGGTTCTTAGGACTCCCAGAGATTCATAGGATTCCTAGAGGTTTCTTGGATTCCCACAGATTCCTAGGATTCCGAAGGGTTCCTAGGATTCCAACAGATTCCTGGGATTCCCAAGGAGGTTCGTAGGACTCCCAGAGTTTCTTAGGATTCTTAAAGGTTTCTTGGATTCCCACAGATTCTTAGGATTCCGAGAGATTCTTAGGATTCCCAAAGATTCCTAAGGTTCCCAGAGATTCTTAGGATTCCCAGAGATTCCTAGGATTCCCAGAGGTTCCTAGGATTCCCAGAGGTTCCTCACACGGATCTGTATAGGATCGTATACAGTCCGTATCGGATCTGTATAGGATCGTATACAGTCCGTATCGGATCTGTATAGGATCGTATACAGTCCGTATCGGATCTGTATAGGATCGTATACAGTCCGTATCGGATCTGTATAGGATCGTATACAGTCCGTATCGGATCTGTATACAGTCCGTATCGGATCTGTATAGGATCCTATACAGTCCGTATCGGATCTGTATAGGATCCTATACAGTCCGTATCGGATCTGAATGGGATCCTATACAGTCCGTATCGGATCTGTATAGGATCCTATACACGGACAGGACATTCTCACGGATCTGTACAGGTTCCTAAGGATCCCTAGGACATTCTCACGGATTCCTAGGACATTCCTAAGGATTCCTAAGAATTCCGAAGGATTCCCAGGTATTCCTGGGAATCCTTCGGAATTCTTAGGAAAAAAAGGGCGCCAAAAAACATCAAAGGGGGCCGAGAGACGTTCAAGAGGGCGCCAAGATGGCCCAAGAGCGCTCCAAGAGAGCCCAAGACTGCACGAGAGCGTTTGAACATGTGTCCAAGAGGCCTCCAAGAGGGCCCAAGAGAGCTCCGAGAGACGTCCCGAGAGAGCCCGAAGAGGCCCAAATCATTGATGTGCATTGGTTTGTTCGATGATTTTCGCTTTCTCGCGTCCTCGAGCTTCCAATGTTCGAAGAAGGTCGAAGACGCCCTCAAGACCGCCTCAAGACCGCCGAAGACGCCCCAAAAGAGCGCCAAGACGGCTCCAGAGAACCTGCAAATTGCACACGAGGAGCCCCAGACGGCCCAAGAGGCCCCAGGATAGGCCCAAAATGGACCACAGAGCGGGAGCGGGAGGCCCCAGGGCGCTCGAAGACGGCCCAGATGGCCTGGGCCTCCCCTTTCTGTCCCTCCTTCCCTCCCACCCCCTCCTCCATTACCTCCTCTCTCCTCTTCTTCCCCTCACCCCTCAGTTTTCGTGTTTCTCCCTCCTCTCCTGGGACGGCCCCGCCAGAGCGCCAGACAGGCCCCGCCTGAGCGAGCGGGGCATCGCTATACCCTATCATTTCACAAGTTGCTTTGCCCGTCACACCCCTCAAGGGCGGCCCCGGCAGAGCGAGAGGGGTGTTGCTATAGCATATACAGTCCCTGTTACGTTCTGCTCTTCCCACCGCACCCGAAGTAGTTCCGTTAGAGCGCACGGGATGTGGTTATACCATAGTTTTCCTCAGGTTTCGTGTTCTTCCCTCCCCTCCTGGGCAAGCCCCGCCAGAGCGCCAGGGAAACCCCCGTTAGAGAGAGCAGGACATCCCTACACCATACTCTTTCACGCGGCTTTTGCTCCTCCCACCCTTGCAAGGCGGACCCGCCCGAGCGAGCGGGGTGTGGCTATACCATACAACAGTTTAGGTTTCGTGCCCCTCCCCCACCTCCTGAAAGGCCTCGCCAGAGCGCGAAGAAGGTACCGCCAGAGGCCCCGTCAGAGCTCCACGCAACCTCATATATGGGACTTGCCAGGCAAATCATTGAGCATCCCCCGTGACCCCGAGCCTTCTGTTCCCACGGGTGCGATTATCGCCGGCATGAGGTTTGGCGTCCAGCACGAAAAAGTTTCCCCACTCCCGTGGACGGACTCGACAGCAACTGATTGCAGAGAAGGGCACAGATGACGAGGGCATCTGCGCGCGCCCTCTGCAAATATCCGACAGCTGAACGACCGCTGTGAACGAGAAGCTTGGAGCACGAGTGTGTATCTCTCTCCCACTCTCTTGTTGCAGTGTTTTTGGTCGTGGTGGGACCGCACGCAGCCACAGCACTGACGGCACTCCCGTTCGTTGTCTCACAGTCTTGTGCCTCCTTCTCCTCTCAGGCTGCGTCAACCCTTGCTTCTCCTCTCTCCTTGATCCTGCAGCGTTCAAGATGTGTTTGTTAGCTGGGGTTGGACCGAAGACACGTTGGTCGGGGTGGGACCGCAGCCATATAGTGTTGCGACGGCACTCCTTCCACTTTCTCGCAAGACTCCGCCTCTGTCTATATTTCCAGGCCGCGTCGACTTCTTCTGCTTCCTTATTGCTCCTCCTGCAGCTCGCCAGAGAGTTTGGTCGGGGTGGGACCGCAGCCACGGTGTTGCGACGGCACTCCCTCCACTCTCTCGCAGGACTCCGCCTCCGCCTCGTGGCAGGCTGTGTCGACTTCTCCTCTCGCTCCCTCCTCGACCCCTGCAGCGCGCGAGAGAGCCCGGTCGGGGTGGGACCGCAGCCGTGGTGCTGCGACGGCACCCCTTCCACTTTCTCGCAAGGCTCCGCCTCCGTCAGTCTCCAGGCTGCATCGATTCCTCCTTCTGCGCCCTCCTCGACCCCTGCTGCGCGCAAGGGCTCCGCTTCGCCTGGCGGGTGCCTCCTTCTCCGGTCCTCCTTGGCCGCGCGCGCCGCTGCGGTGACGGGCCTGCCTCACCGCAACTTCTGCTCAGATCGTGCAATTGCGTTAGGTCGGGCCTGTCCCTCTATAGGAGGACTATTCAAAAATAGTCCACAAATAGTTTGAGGACATTTGTTTGAATATTTGTGGACCATTCATGAATATTTTTTTGGTGTACTTCTAATTTTTCGTCCAATGTCCGCCTGTAGGGGGACATGCCCGACCTAACAATTGCGGGAGTGGTTATGCGGCGTGCCGTCCTGGTGCGACAGCGTGCAGGAGCCAATTTTTTTTGTGTCCCCTGGCGACAACGGGCGTGACCAGGGGGAGGGGGAGGCAGGGGGGAGGGGGCCAGTCACGTTTCGGTTTGCGCCGGCGTCGTCTGCCAGAACGCACGCGCACGCGCCACTCGTCCTCGGGCCTTTTTCTTGCGGGTTCAAATTGTCGCTGCCTTGTCACATGCAGCTGCCGGCGTCATCAGGCCCCACTCGTTCTTTCTTTCGCTAGGCCTCTGTTCGCAGGCCTAGAGGTTGACACCAACACCAAGATCGGCGGTGTGCCTCCACCGAGGGAAGACGATCCCGATCGCGGCGACGGTAATAATATTCTGGCTTCCCAGGTGACCGAAATATTGCCACCAACACCGAAATCTAGGATCATCTTCCCCATGTGGAGGCAACCCCCTGAGCTGGTGTTGGTGCCAATTTCCAGGCCTCCAATCTGTTATGGTGATGACGGCCGGCAGATGACTGCAGTTGTGAAGGCCGTCTAGTCCATGCTTGGACAGGCTCGTCCGGAGCGGTAGCCTGGGCAGCGAAGGAAAAATCGGATCTCGAAGAGATGAGCGCTCCCTTTCGAACGACGCCTTCGAGGCCCCACCCATTCCTCCCTCCTCTCCCTTCTGTCCTCCTATTCCTCATCTTCGTTCTCTTCCTCCTCCTCCTCCCCCTCTTCCTTCCGCTCTTCCGCCTCCCCTTCCTCTCCCCTGAATCTCCTGTTTTCTGTTTTCCTTTTCTTTTCGTGTCTGGCACCCCATTCCTGGGGGAAGGTGCATGCACTCCTTGGGTGCGCTCGGCGTCTCCGAGCACGGGGGTATCTTTATCCTGACTGTGGCTCGTCTGATGTTGCTGCGGCCTGGAGCTTTGGCTCCTGGCCCCAACATCTTTTTGGTAGGCGTTGGGTGCGCGTCTTCGTGTGTGTGTTCGTTGCACGCCCCTCCGTCTTGCCCCCCACCGCATGGTACCCTTGCGTGTGGGTGGGGCGCTGTCTTGTTCGCTGTCCCTCTTTTATAGCCGAGGGCAGTCGGCACGAGAGAGCCTTCCAATTGCAGTGCTCTGCAGTTGGATGTTTTTTGCGCTGTCAGCTCTGTGCCCTCCTGTGGCCCAGTGCGCCTGCCCCTTCTCGTAGAGATGTTGTGGCAGGTGCACGTCGAGCTTGGGCACGCGGACGCAGTGGTCCTCTCGACCTCTCGTCGTGCTGTTTTCTTTGCGCGGTGACCCAGGTGTTTGCCTTGGTCAAGGTGCCAGCATCCCCCTCCGCTGCTGGCTCGTTTCCTTGGTCAGTCCAAGGTTTTGGAGACGTGGCGTTGATGTCAAAAAAAAGCTCCTTACAGAAGCTCTGTTTGGGCTCCTCACAGAAGCCCTTCTTGGGCTCCTTACAGAAGCCCTTCTTGGGCTCCTTACAGAAGCTCTTATTGGGCTCCTTACAGAAGCCATTCTTGGGCTCCTTACAGAAGCCCTTATGGGGCTCCTTACAGAAGCTCTTATTGTGCTCCTTACAGAAGCCCTTAGTGGGCTCCTTACAGAAGCCCTCACTTGGCTCCTTACAGAAGCCCTCACTGGGCTCCTCACTGGGCTCCTGAGAGAAGCCCTCACTGGGCTCTTTGCAGAAGCCCTCACTGGGCTCCATAGCGAAGCCCTCACTGGGCTCCTTACAGACGCCCCCAAGAGAGCCGTTTTGCGTCGGGAGAGGGTTCCAGATGGATTTTCACCCTGGAACGGTTCCGGGGTGAACATCCATCTGGGACCTCCCGACGCTGCGCGACAGAGCCCAGCAGCGACAAACAAACCCCCCAATGAGAGACTCCATTTGGAAAATGACAATTTTGGGAGCTCGTGCACCCCCCCACCCCCGACAGAGCCGTTTTGCGTTGGGAGAAGGTTCCAGATGGATTTGCACCCTGGAACGGTTCCGGGGTGAAAGTCCATCCAGGACCTCCCGACGCTGCGCGGCAGAGCCCAGCCGCGAAAAACAAGCTCCCCAATAAGACATTTCATCTGGAAAATAGCAATTTTGGGAGCTCGGGTACACCCCCCCCCTTCCCCCATCCCCGACAGAGCCGTTTTGCGTCGGGAGAGGGTTCCAGATGGAGATTCACCCTGGAACGGTTCCGGGGTGAAAATCCATCTGGGACCTCCCGACGCTGCGCGGCAGAGCCAAGCCGCGAAAAACAAGCTCCCCAATAAGAGATTTCATTTGGAAAATGGCCATTGTGGGAGCTCGGGTGCACCCCCCCATCCCCGACAGAGCCGTTTTGTGTTGGGAAAGGTTTTCATTTTCACCTTGGAACGGTTCCAGGGTGAAAATCCATCGGGGACCTCCCGACGCTGCGCGGCACAGCCCAGCCGCGAAAAACAAGCTCTCCAATAAGAGATTTCATTTGGAAGGTTTTCACCTTGAGCGGTTCCGGGGTGAAAATCCATCTGGGACCTCCCGACGCTGCGCGGCAGAGCCCAGCTGTGAGAAAGAAGCTCCCCAATAAGAGATTTCATTTGGAAAATGGCCATTTTGGGAGCTCGGGTACACCCCCCCCATCCCCGACAGAGCCGTTTTGCGTCGGGAGAGGGTTCCAGATGGACTTTCACCCTGGAACGGTTCCGGGGTGAAAATCCTTCTGGGTCTCCCCGACGCTGCGCGGGAGGGCCCAGCCGCGAAAAGCAAGCTCCCCAATAAGAGACTTCATGTGGATAATTGCCATTCTGAGAGCTCGCACACCCCCCATCCCCGACAGAGCCGTTTTGCGTTGGGAGAGGGTCCCAGATTGATTTTCACACTGGAACGGTTCCGGGGTGAAAATCCATCTGAGACCTCCCGACGCTGCGCGACAGAGCTCAGCCGCGAAAAACAAGCCCCCCAATGAGAGATTTCATTTGGAAAATTACCATGTAGGGAGCTCGGGTACACCCCCCCATCCCCGACTGAGCCGTTCTGCGTCGGGAGAGGGTTCCAGATGGATTTTCATTCTGGAACGGTTCCGGGGTGAAAATCCATCTGGGGCCCCCCGACGCTGCGCGGGAGGGCCCAGCCGCGAAAAAACAAGCCCCCCTAATAACAGATCTCAGTTGGAAAATTGCCATTTTGGGAGCTCGGGTACACCCTCCCCATCCCCGACAGAGCCGTTTTGCGTTGGGAGAGGGTCCCAGATTGATTTTCACACTGGAACGGTTCCGGGGTGAAAATCCATCTGGGACCTGCCGACGCTGCGCGGGAGGGCCCAGCAGCGAAAAACAAGCTCCCCAATCAGAGATTTCATTTGGAAAATTGCCATTTTGGGAGCTCGGGCGCCCCCCCCCATCCCCGACAGAGCCGTTTTGCGTCGGGAGAGGGTTCCAGATGGATTTTCACCTTGGAACGGTTCCGGGGTGAAAATCCATCTGGGACCTGCCGACGCTGCGCGGCAGAGCCCAGCAGCGAAAAACAAGCTCCCCAATAAGAGATTTCATGTGGAAAATTGCCATTTTGGGAGCTCGGGTGCACCCCCCCCCCATCCCCGACAGAGCCGTTTTGCGTTGGGAGAGGGTTCCAGATTGATTTTCACACTGGAACGGTTCCTGGGTGAAAATCCATCTGGGACCTCCCAACGCTGCGCGGCAGAGCCCAGCCACGAAAAACAAGCTCCCCAGTAAGAGATCTCATTTGGAAAATGGCCATTTTGGGAGCGCGGGCACAAGCCCCCCATCCCCGACAGAGCCGTTTTGCGTCGGGAGAGGGTTCCAGATGGATTTTCACCCTGGAACGGTTCCGGGGTGAAAATCCATTTGGACCTCCCGACGCTGCGCGGAGGGCCCAGCCGCGAAAAACAAGCTCCCCAATAAGAGATTTCATTTGGAAAATTGCCATTTTGGGAGCTCGGGCGCCCCCCCCCCGTCCCCGACAGAGCCGTTTTGCGTCGGGAGAGGGTTCCAGATGGATTTTCACCCTGGAACGGTTCCGGGGTGAAAATCCATCTGGGACCTCCCGACGCTGCGCGGCAGAGCCCAACCGCGAAAAACAAGCTCCCCAATCAGAGATTTCATGTGAGAAAACTGCCATTTTGGGAGCTCGGGCACACCCCCTCCCATCCCCGACAGAGCCGTTTTGCGCCGGGAGAGGGTTCCAGATGGATTTTCACCCTGGAACGGTTCCGGGGTGAAAATCCATCTGGGACCTCCCGACGCTGCGCGGGAGGGCCCAGCCGCGAAAAACAAGCTCCCCAATAAGAGACTTCATGTGGATAATGACAATTTTGGGAGCTCGTGCGCCCCCCCCCCGTCCCCGACAGAGCCGTTTTCCCTGGGGTGCAGCAGGCGCAAAAAAATAAGCTTGGTTATGTAAGCGCATAATATGCGCTCATGTCTTGACATGAGCGCATAAGATACGCTCACGGTTTCACGTGAGCGCGCGATGGCTGTCTGTAGTTCAAAAACACACGTGCGTTGCTCACGGGCGAGAACGCGGATCGCGATTGCAACTTTCGTGGTTTACGTGGTTCTCGACCAAGCGACGGGAACTCCCGTCTAAACAGCATGCCGTGTTGATGTCAGGCAAGTGAGGCCAAACGGCCGCGCTAGGGCCGACGGGCCACCGTTCCGCTACCAGGCGGATGATATGTTCGAGCCAATTGGGCATCAAAGAAGAGGACGAGTGAAGAGGAGGAGTGAGGAGGAGGATGGGGAGGAGGAGGAGGAGGAGGAGGAGGAGGTCCCTTATTGGGGTCCAACACGCAGGCCTGGGGCGAGCGCTACCCGCGCGTCAACGCGGGGAGCGGGCAGAGGCAGGCCGCGGGTCACACAGATATCTCCAAGAAAGGCTGCTCCTAGGTGTCACGACCAGCCAAGCTCTCACTCCGATGCAACGTGTTGGCAAATGTTCCTGCTCCCACTTTCGCCCTGCCAGTAGTAGCAAGCACTAGCAAGGATAGGATGTTACTACCGCCCCCAGGTCTAGTAACATGTGTGTTTGTGTGAGACCCGCGTGCAAACACAACGGTTCGGATGTTACCACCGCCCCCCAGTTCTAGTAACATATGTGCTTGTGTGAGACCCGCGTGCCAACAGAACGGTTAGGATGTTATTGACGCCCCCATTTCCACTAACATATGTGCTTGTATGGAACACGCGTGCCAACACAACGGTTAGGATGTTACTACTGGCCCCATGTCTAGTAACACATGTGCTTGTGTGAGACCCGCGTGCAAACACAGCGGTTAGGATGTCACTACCGCCCCCATTTCCACTAACAGATGTGCTTGTGTGAGACCCGCGTGCCAACACAACTGTTAGGATGTCACTACCGCCCCCATTTCTAGTATCATGTGTGCTTGTGTGAGACCCGCGTGCCAACACAACGGTTAGGATGTTACTACCGCCCCCATTTCCACTAACAGATGTGCTTGTGTGAGACCCGCGTGCCAGCACAACGGTTAGGATGTCACTACCGCCCCCATTTCTAGTAACAGATGTGCCTGTGTGAGACCCGCGTGCCAACACAACGATTAGGATGTCGTTACCCCCCATTTTCTAGTAACATATGTGCTTGTGTGAGACCCGCGTGCCAACACAACTGTTACGATGTTACTACCGCCCCTATGTCTAGTAACATATGTGCTTGTATGGGACCCGCGTGCCAACACAACGGTTAGGATGTCATTACCGCCCCCATGTCTAGTAACACATGTGTTTGTGTGAGACCCGCGTGCCAACACAACGGTTAGGATGTTACTACCGCCCCCATTTCTAGTAACAGATGTGCTTGTGTGAGACCAGCGATTGTTGTTGTTGTTGTTGTTGTTGTTGCTGTTGTTGTTGTTGGTGTTGTTGTTGTTGCTGCTGTTGTTGTTGTTGCTGTTGTTGTTGTTGCTGTTGTTGTTGTTGCTGTTGTTGTTGTTGCTGTTGTTGGTGTTGTTGTTGTTGTTGTTGTTGTTGTTGTTGCTGTTGTTGTTGTTAGTAAGGGCGGGGCGCGATGGCCCCGATGGGTCATACGGATGGGCCGGATTGTTGTTGACGTTCCGGATTGGCCCCGATGTTGTTGACGTTCCGGATTGGCCCCGATGGGTCATACGTGTGAGTCGGCGGGGTGACGGTCTGGCGGGCGGGCCCTGATGGGCGGCTCGGGTGGGCAGGGCCTTGATGCGAACCTCGTGAGATTGCACAAACTCTTTGGCGAGAGCACAGGGCCTAAGTAAGTTGCGAGGAAGTCTCATGCGAGAGCGCATCTCCTTGGCGTTGAGGGCGCGGCGCCTTAGGAAATTGCAAGGAAGTCCTGGGCGAGAGCGCGATTCCTGAGTAAGGTGTGGGAAAGTCTCGAGCGAGCTCGCGATTTTGGGCTAACTTGCGAGTATCTGGCGGGATCAGTTGTTGTTGTTGTTGTTGGTGTTGTTGTTGTTGTTGTTGTTGTTGTTGTTGTTGTTGTTGTTGTTGTTAGTAAGGGCGGGGCGCCCCGACCCGTGTCCCACAACACCCCCCCCCCCCCACAACACTCACAACAACCGGGGGGGGGTCCGGACGGGCAACCGAAAGTTTCGGGCCCATTTCGGCGCACCCCTCACACGGTTCGTGGCCCCACAGGGGGCGGAGCCGAAGGCCTGGGGCCCATTTCGGCGCACCCCTCACACGGTTCGTGGCCTTACAGGGGGCGCAAGCGAAGGTCTCGGGTCCATTTCGGCGCACCCCTCACACGGTTCGTGGCCCCACAGGGGGCGCAGCCGAAGGTTTTCGCGGCCCCACAGGGGGCGCAGCCGAAAGCTTCGGGCCAATTTCGGCGCACCCCTCACACGGTTCGTGGCCCCACAGGGGGCGCAACCGAAGGCTTTCGTTGCCCCACAGGGGGGGCAACCGAAGGCCTCGGGCCCATTTCGGCGCACCCCTCACACGGTTCGTGGCCTTACACGGCGCGCAACCGAAGGTCTCGGGTCCATTTCGGCGCACCCCTCACACGGTTCGTGGCCCCACAAGGGGCGCAGCCGAAGGTTTTCGCAGCCCCACCCACAAGGGGCGCAGCCGAAGGTTTTCGCAGCCCCACAGGGGGCGCAGCCGAAAGCTTCGGGCCAATTTCGGCGCACCCCTCACACGGTTCGTGGCCCCACAGGGGGCGCAGCCGAAGGTTATCGCGGCCCCACAGGGGGCGCAACCGAAGGCTTTCGCGGTCCATTTCGGCGCACCCCTCACACGGTTCGTGGCCCCACAAGCGCAACCGAAGGTTCGGGTCCATTTCGGCGCACCACCCGGTTCGTGGCCCCACAAGCCCGCAACCGAAGGTCTCGGGTCCATTTCGGCGCACCCCTCACACGGTTCGTGGCCCCACAGGGGGCGCAGCCGAAGGCTTTCGCGGCCCCACAGGGGGCGCAACCGAAAGCTTCGGGCCCATTTCGGTGCACCCCTCACCCGGTTCGTGGCTCCACAGGGGGCGCAACCGAAGGCCTCGGGCCCATTTCGGCGCACCCCTCACACGGTTCGTGGCCTTGCAGGGGGCGCAACCGAAGGACTCGGGTCCATTTCGGCGCGCCCCTCACACGGTTCGTGGCCTTACAGGGGGCGCAACCGAAGACTTCGGACCCATTTCGGCGCACCCCTCACACGGTTCGGCGCCCCACAAAGGGCGCAACCGAAGGCTTCGGGTCGATTTTTGCGCGCCCCTCACACGGCTCGTGGCCGCACAAGGGGCGGAACCGAAGGCCTCGGGCCCATTTCGGCGCACCCCTCAAACGGTTCGTGGCCGCACAAGGGGCGGAACCGAAGGCCTCGGGCCCCACAGGG